>CAKAOH010020716.1:53657-68227 GCA_916701665.1 Sebastiscus tertius
TCAAGATATGTGAATGTAAATGGGTTCTATGGGTACCCACGAGTCTCCCCTTTACAGACATGCCCACTTTATGATAATCACATGCAGTTTGGGGCAAGACATAGTCAAGTCAATACACTGACACACTGACAGCTGTTGTTGTCTGTTGGGCTGCAGTTTGCAAATTAATTTGCAATTAAACACGATTAATCATGGACAACCATGCACTTAGCGCAATTATCTTTTCTTCAATTGGCATTCAGCATGTAGCCAAAGCATTTTGTAACCAAACTGGTTTTGAAGCATTTTGCGCGCTACAAGGGAGGAACTGCGGCCATTAAACAAAATTCATAAATGTTATTCCTGTTGTGGTCGAAGACAAAAATATTAATATAATATTAATTAATATTAACTCTCTTCCAAACCAAAAAAACAAGAGTGCTAAAACTCAAACTTGTGATGTCATAGGGTATAAAGTGTGGAGCTGCTCCATAGACAATGAGGGAACATGTTCTAGATGACACTGAAAGCACCCACGGGAATGTTCTGAGTATATGGGAACATTTTCTGTTTTACAACTACATGACTGACATCACAAGTTTGAGACTTACTTCTCTGGTTCCTGGCTTTAAGGGAGAGTATAGCTCATGCTCACAAATACTTGGTCAACATTCCTAGGTCATGGAAAAAAAATGATGGAATTCTTAATTTATTTGGTGTTCCCATTTAAGGAGGAAATACTTTATACTTTTCTTAAAGGGGACATATTATGTTCACTTTCAGGTTCATACTTGTATTTTTTGTTTCTACTAGAACATGTTTACATACTTTAATGTTCAAAAAAACACATTATTTTTCTCATACTGTCTGTCTGAATATATCTGTATTTACCCTCTGTCTGAAACGCTCCGTTTTAGCGCATTTCAACGGAATGGCAACAGAATTGCGTTGCTAGGAACAGCTTGGGTCCATGTTTACACCTGTCAGTTGATGACATTCACATGCACTGCAACAGGAAATAAACTGGGACACATTTAGAATGTTTATGTTTAAAACCGTGTAATGGTCTAAATATTGTAAGTGTGTATTTGTGACATCACAAATGGACAGAAATCCTAACGGCTTGTTTCAAACTTGTTTCATAATTTCTGAATACATGCTGTGTGTATTTCTCCATGGATTGAGTGTTTTGATACTTTCACAGTATTTATATAGAACTTAAACCTGCTTTATAATATAAAAGACATGAAAATCTCACTTTTTACAATATGGGACCTTTAAGAAAGTCTGTAGCGACTACTAAGTAAGCTCTTTACTGTGACTCGTTCCAAGAGATCCATAAGTCCAGATGTGTTCATGTTGTTTATTTAAATGAAAAGAATGACAAGCAATAACTTAGGCTAACTGGAATAACTAAAGTAAAATGATGTGACGTGATGTGACCAAGCGTACAGGTATGTAAAGTGAAAACCACAACCCAGTGCCCCTAAATGCACATTTTGGCTCCTACAAAGTCCGTCTTGGATCCTTCGAACACATGCATGGCACACATAGTGCTACAGGAATGAGTCCTAAAACCTGGAAACTGGAATTTTTAAGCCTTTACGTGTCTTTACAAAGGCGGTTGCTTACAAGTAGCTAAATGAGACTACTAAACGTCATCACGCTGACTCATCCTCCTTTACAGCCTCGTTGTGTATACTCGCTCTCATGCGACCGTGGTGTAATTTATATCCTAATGTTTGCTTTTTACTTCTGGCGATTGCATTCACATGTCAAAAATCATAAAAGTGGTGTTCATTTGTGAAGATTATCTTGCTGAATAAAACGTGTAAGTATCATAAACGTTTGTTTGCCACAGAGTTTATTTTCTGCAATAATCCAAAACCCAATAAAAAATCCCATTGTCTTTTTGTTGAGGGGAACCAGGGCAATGCTATCTTCCTGGTTCCCTGGAGCACTCTATAAAGGTGTGGCTTTTCCGGCTCAACAAATGCGTGAAGAGAGAGATCACCATCCAACCCGACCACCATACAAGTTGTGTGTGGTATATAAATGTTGGCAGTGAACATAATCCAGGCAGCATATTAGTACTAAATAGTAGGCCTATAAATGTAATTTCTAGGAAAAAGGGTTGTACTTTTGCGATATCTTGCTAATTAATACATACATGCAAATAAATAAATATAGACCGAAACCATAAAAGTCAATGGAATGGATAAATATGATACAAAACTGATTAGTTACTTAGCATTGTGTAGAGATTTGATGTTTCCTTGGTTTGACTTAATTTTACATTTCAGTTGGATGTGGGCAAAGGCAACGTGTTCTCATCCCATCTCGTCATGTACGGACGTTTTGTCAGACTCCTCAGCGTCATTTTGGTCGAAGTAAACACGTGCTTAATGTTGTAAAGTAAACAAAAACACTTGCTTAGGTTCAGGCAATAAAACCACTACAGGAAAAAACATCATGGTAGGGCTTAAAATTACTATGTTTGAACAATGAGAATGACACTGAATGTTGTGAACACGGGACACAAATGAACAGCTGGTTGTAACATGACGCACGGAAGCTCTGTGTTTGTTGGGCCCATCCATGGCTGTATAAAGAGAACTGGATACAGCGTTGGTGGCGGGGCTCCCGTTCATTCCTATGAGAGTTGCTGTTAGAATGCCCGAGCGGTGCGAGAGGCAAATGAGGTGAAGTCCACGACAGGATGGCGTTTCAGCATGAAAACATTATATTTTTCCTTTCCTTTTCCTCGCTCCAGCCTCTCAGCTCAGCCTCTCATTCACATGAACGGAGGAAGGAAAATAACTCTGGATTCAACCGTTAGTGCAATTTACAACTTTTAGGACTTAATGAGTTAAATAAGGGTTATTTAAGTGTTTGTACTGGGAAGTTGATTCACCTAAAAAAAAAAATGAACTGCTGAGTTACAGACGTTTCATTCCCAATGTAAGTCTATGGGGAAAAGTGTTTTTGGGCCCAATAGCATCACGTGACGACACGGAAGTTGTAATTCCATCATTTGGCCACTATGAAAATTGGCATCAATGACCAGCGCTCTTCCTGGGGGGCTTGGTCTCATCCACGCTTAAGGCACCCTTTAGCGTCGATCTAACGTCAACAGCTGTAACAAAGCATCAGTATTTGACGCCCTGGGAATGAGAACAGGCTGGGAAAGGAGACTTGTTTTGACTTTTTCTTTTTTTTTCATTTTATGTGTTCAACATACTTTTGTAACCCAAACCATGATCTTTCCCTCAACCTAACCAAGTAGTTTTGTTTCAAAACACAACGTTAACCACATGTTTAAAACTACGACCGTTGCTGGTATACCCAGCTGTTCTTTTGGGAGTCATTGACAGGTGACCTTTTATGTCATTTAAGTATGAGGACATGTTCGTAAACTGATTTAACATCTTGTTTGGCAAGTAGAGATGAAACTGAGTGTTCTTTATAATGACTTGTTTATGAGTCACCCCGACATACCTCAATGTAGTTCAAAATGTCAGATACTAAACCCTCTGACGTGCATCGACCTGCTGTTGGCAAACATTCAGAACATTCCATATCAATGTTTGTATTGTATTGATCTATCATTAATAACAACATGAATGTTCCCATGACAAAGACATTTGCGTGATTCGGGGGCGTCAAGTGATGGCATCAGTAATCTTGTTGACACAACTAATGGTTTGGAGATTCCTCAACGAAAAGCTATTCAAAATCACAAAGGATTCTAGATACAAGATGTTATGAACTGAACTGAGTAATCCAAGCAAAGGAAAAAAGTATAAAAGATTTTTGGCTTGCGATGTCCTTTTCATCCAGATCAATGCATGAATAATGATATATAATAATAATAATAATAATGATTGATGGCTTGATTAAGGTGCGTACATGACAGGGTTAAATTATTTCTATTGTCAGGCTGCTGCCTGCAAGTGAGGCTTCTAATTTACTAATGCAAAACGACATATTATTACATGACGTCCTGACAGAAAAGGTTTTCACATACAAGGAATTTGCTTTGATGCATAACAAAAAACACGGCACCTTAAAGCTGCAGTGGGTAGAAATGGAGCAAATATGATTAAAAAAAGTTATTTTTATATAAAACGGTCACTATATCCTGAGAGTAGTGCATGAGACTGAAAAAAAATCATGTGCCTCTGTGTCCTCCAGTGTCCTCCGATGTTCCTAACAGCATCTGTAAGATTTCTTAGACCGGAGGAAAACAAGCAATTAGAGCTGATCTGGAGTCTGCCGTCTCTGAGCAGCTGTCAGTCACAAACTCCGATCAAATGGTCAAATGATCAAATATGAATCAATATTCTGTTACTGTAATATCTATTTCTCTCCTCAAATGTTTTCAGAAACATCTTGTAGTGTACTGTTTTAGCTGTAAAATGAGAGAGTTTGTGAACCGGCAGCCATATTGAGATCTGTTGAGGAAATACCAAGCACCGCCCACCAGCCGGAGCACAGCCAATAGGAACGCTCTCTCTCTGACATGACCTGTGATTGGCCAAGGTCTCCCGTCAGGGGATGGATTTTTTCTAAAGCCTGAAAATAGAGCCATGAGGAGGTGCAGAAGTCTAGTTAAATTACAATATGCTGATAGGTTATTATGGAATTTTTGCCCAATGATGCCAAAAAATGTCTGCCTACTGAAGCTTTAAGAAGAAACATAAATATAGAATAGAAAAAAATGACAATAAAAATACTTTAAAAATGTACAATATATGTTTTCAAATGGAAGAGCTGCTGTACAGTTTTGATGGTAGTTGTAAAAGGGACTGTTTGTAACTTCTTACACGTATAAATCATTGCGGGGCGGTGTCCCACGCGTGCTCGCGTGTGACTACGCTGTTCAGACTCAGACTCCAACACAAACTACACGGAAGCACCAAAACCACAAAGTTGTATCTAGTGAAGCCTGTCTGTTAAACAGTGTTGGCTGCGGTCACAGGACGTGGGCGAGACCGTAGCTTTGGTCTCCAGGACCGGAGTCTCTGCTGTACTCTGCTCCTCTGCCTGCTTGCCTTCACTCACACACCGCGCTCGTTCTCACTCTTTCGCTCCACTCTCACGTGTATGCGTGCACACTCCACACTGCAGAAGAGTTAGTTTAGCTCTGAGAATATCTAGTGAATGTACAGTGGACGTTTGTGCAGAAATAACTGCTGCAGCTCCTCCAGACCAACAGAGGTTTCCCGTGTCTTGTGAAGTGACGGGGCTCCGCAGAGAGAAACGTTATCGTCTCCGACCAAAACTCCGGTGTCTCCCCTGTTCCGGCTGCGGTTGGGAGTCTGAAGCAGGAAAAGCCAACACTAGGATCAGCAGTGATTCATGGAGAGACCTTCGTCTGGTCAGCTAACATTACTGCCCAGCAGCTGAAATATAGAGTGATATTGTGGTTTTAGCTGACGTGTGTCTCCTCACTGTTTTGGGCGATGCTCGTTCATGTCTATGTAGAGTGAGTACAAGCGTGAGCAACAGGACACTGACTTTCGTTGACTTAACGGCCACAGATGTTGCTGTTAACAAGCAATTTCTGATGCTTACATAGAGTCCCTTTAAGACCTGCAACATGTTCTCATATAACGGTTCGTATGACGAAAACTTTTTCCTCATTTTTCATGCCTACGAATGTCCAGCGTCAATTTTCACTGCAGTCTTTTCAAAATAAACTTCCGTCTTCACAGGAAACAACTTGGTTAGGTTTAGGCAGCAGAACCACTTTAGGTATGGGTTAGGAAAAGATTGTGGATTGGATTAAAACAACACCAAAAGTGGCGTAACATAAGACTCGTTGGAAATAAACTGCGTCTCGCCTGGAAAGTAGATGAGATCAGGCAGCAGCAGCAGCAGCAGCAAGAGGTGGTGACAAAAAACTGCAGTCCAGTCGGACAGTTTGCAGCAGCCTTAAAGAATTTACAGGAAGTCACAGAGATAGTTACATCCTCTTAGATCTGTAGGTTACTTGTAGTTTTCAGACCATGTTGGGATTTATTTATATTTGTTCGTAGATATATGTGTAAATGTGCGTGTGTCTAGCACTGGATTCTATGCTTTATTCTTTATATGTCCGCCTTGTAAAGCACTTTGTAATGAGCACTCGTTTAGATAAGTGCTTATAAATAACCCTCATTATTATAATAATTATTATCATTATCATAATTAACCACACAAGATGTGTTTGTTAACAGATGAAACCTTCATTGCATAACATGAGACTAATAGCCTACAATCTAGTGTTAAATATTACAATAACACAGAAAGAGCCAATCAGCTCTTTGATCAGGCGACAACCAGCCATTTCCCATAATGCCCTGGGTCTTGCAGTCGGTGGAGAGCGACTGCGGCGCCTGGCTCTAAAAACTGCAGCCGCCTCGATCTCGTGAGGTTATCGTCGCCCACGTGTGCATGACGTCAGAGCAAGTCAGGATCAAGTCAGACACAAATCTAACCGGCATGCATTGCGCAGCGATCGCCAGTGATCGATTCTGTGCAGGCCTGTCTCATCTCAAATGAGCCTGTAAGTATGTAAGTTACGTGACAAATAAATCAACGTTGACTTCTGGTTTCACACGATACGAACACCGAGCTCCTGGGTGAAAGTCTGGTGTTTTTTTACCCACCCCATCCACCCTGACCTCCTCCCTACACAGCGTTCACCGCTCTTTATACTTCCTTGTTCACAATTATGTGTATTACATATGAATTGATTTCGTGGGATCTATACGAATTACAGTGCCTTTACTACGAACGGTGTATGAGACCAGCCTGTGGTCCTTGTTTTTATGGGGACGGGAATGATAGAGGAGGTTTTGAAGCAGGATGGAAAGGTCAATACTGCGGTGTCGATACTTTGATACTCACAAGCTACTCATTCTGTATCGATTCCTTTAAAAACAAAAGAAAAATGGATAGCAAAATGATATAAATACAAACATGGGTGGCTGCATCACTTCCAAATGTTTTCCCTACTTTATATAATGTTTGTGCCAAAACAGCCCTGACATACTAGTGCACAGTCGCACACTTCCACATCCACCATGTGAGAGGACAGCAGAAAGGAAACAACGTGGTGCGGTGCTACTTTTCATCTGTAGATAGAAATACAGTAAGATGCAGTATTTGTGACAATACCGTGTGACACACCGCAACACGAGTAACCTCTTCAAACATTTAAAAAACAACAAATTTAAAGTCACTTGTAAACTGCCTACATGAAATAAAAATCTGGATGTCATTTAACCTCCTAAAACTTAACAGCAACAAAACAGAGCTCGTGGTTGTGGCTCCCAAGGCCCTGCTCTGGAACGTTGGAGATTTACATCTGGACGTCGACGGCTGTTCTTTCTCCCCATCCTCGGAAGTCCTCTACCTGGGTGTCATCCTGGACCTGACTCTCTTATTCCAGTCGCACATCAAGTTCATCACCAAATCCGCTTTCTTCCACCTAAGAAACATTACTCGCTCTCTGACTCCGTGGCCGAAACCCTCATCCATGGCCTCTAGCTACTGTTATATTCTGTTTGTTGTGTCTATTTATGTCTATGTTAAGCGTCCTTGGGTTTTTGGAAAGGTGCTATATAAATCCAAGTTATTATTATTATGATTATTATTATTATTATAAGGAGGCTTATATTTCTGTTAAAAAATATATATTTTGTACACTTAGTGCAACAAACCTTTTTATTCAATTGTATTCATATTTACTTTTGTAATAAATCGTTAATGGCCGGTTTGTGTCATATGATTTGCTCTTTGGAAGTTTTGCACGGAAGCAGATCAGCTTCAAAACTTTGAATCCTTTGAGGTTTTTTGCCGTGAACTGGATTTGATTCAGTTGATAGCAGCTAAACCAGCTCTGCAAAGTTGAAACTGATGTCACAGTGTTAATAATTTTATCTGATGTGCTGCTGCTCTCTGGTGGCATGCAGACGTGTGAGCTTGTATGCAAACATTTGTCCATGTGTGTCTTTGCAAGTTCAATTATTCAACATATCTTCAATATACATACAGCTTATAGTGTACATGCATTTGTGTGTCTACAGACTTTCACACATATTGTTATATGTACAGTATATTTTATTTCAAAAACCTTTTTTTATATTGTCAAAATGTCTTCCCAGAAGAATAAATGATTTAAAGACATGAATTGAAAATGTCTTCCCTATTTTGTAAACCTGCATAACACTTTGTGGAAAGGATGTTACTCTTCAAGAGTTTTTGCCAAGAAATCTGCCCAGCCGATCCCAGTAGAAAATATAGTCATCAACTGTCATTAAAAATAAAGGTTATCAATTCAATTCAATTCATCTTTATTGACAGACTCGAAGTCCATTAAAAAACATACAACACAAACAACTATACATACATTAAAATAGAAACTGTCACTTTTTATAAAAGACAGTTATACCAATGTTTCCACAGGGGTGACTGGTATTGTATAACACTAAAACTAGGATTTGACAGTAGCATGATAATGGCGTTCTTAGAATCATTTAGCCGACAGATACATTTATACATCAGGTTTCTTAACAGAGCCTGGAAAGTGTTGACACCTGCATTAAAGAACAGCTCGCTTGCACTACACCACCTGGGTTTCTTAAGTAATATCCGCATGCAGTCATTGTAGGCAACCTGGAGCTAATGCATGCTCGCCTTTTTAAACTTGACCCACAGTGGGGCAGTATGGAGGGGAGTGCAATAAGCTCCAAAGAGACCTATCTTGACATGGTCTGAACACATGTAGAATTTTCCTGCCAACATGTTAGCTTGAGCATATAATATACGGCACTGCCTGTACATGTCGTCATCATCAGACATTTGATCTGTAATAAAGTGCCCCAGATATCTTGTTTTATTACAAACACATAGTTGTCCTGATAGATAAAAAGCCGGAAAGTTGAGGTCCCTATCTTCTTTTGTTCTACAGATCATGACAACACTCTTTTTTGCATTGTATTGTACATCATATTTGACCCCATACTCAGAGCATATATTCAGCAGCTGCTAGGAGAGACAATAGCCAGATCGTCAGCATACATAAAATGGTTTACCAGGGTGTTGCCAATCATACAGCCTGTTTTACAGCCTCTTGGTTGGTCAGATAACTCATTCATGTACACATTAAAGAGGGCTGGTAAAAGTAACCCCCCTTGTCTTACATTACCAACACCAAAGTGATCGGAGACTCGATTGCCCCATTTGACCTCCATATTCTGGTTGGCATACCAATATGCTTAGATTCTTATGATGCTGTCAGGCACGCCCCTTTGACTCAATTTCAGAAACAACTTTTGGTGATTTACTTGGTTTTTGCATCAAAAAAACGATTACAACAGAGGAGTTTTGCCTTCTATAGCTTTCGGCTACTTCTTTCAAGGCATATATACACAAATCAGTGCCATGCTTAGCCTTGAAGCCAAACTGGTTGTCTGTGGTACCAAGATATTTACATAAACACTCGAATAAAATCCTCTCGAGGACTTTAGATACCACACTGGCTAGTGCAATTGGCATGTAATTATCCAGGCTCCCAATTTGCCAGCTTTGTCCTTGTTGACAGGCACAAGATTAACACAAAAGTTCTAATCTACAACACTTTTAAACAAAAAGTAGTGTGGTTTCAACTGATGGCTTTAGGTCTTTGTGCTATTATCAGCACAAGTGGTAAGCCTCTGCTTCAAAAATCTATTTGTTTGACGTTGCAAACACAGCCTCCCTCTTTCATTCCTTCAATCACCTTCTTGAAAAGGTCGGTGTTGTGATATTTGCACATCTCCAAAAACCTGTTGATATTCAAGTTTTTCATAATGTTTAAAAGTAGGTGTGTTTTCTTTTTGGGCATCCATCTCTGCAAACTGTCGGCTATAGTTGGTTTGTGTACAACGCACGGAGAGCTGGCTGTAAACAGGCAAGATGTTGTGTGTCATAAACTGACGTAAAAACCCTAATATAGATGTATATTCTGAATGTGCTGTATACATGTCCAAAGAATGCTCCTAAAACCTGAATAGTATCGGCATATCACACATGTCTTAAAGGTCCCATATTGTAAAAAGTGAGATTTGTATGTCTTTTATATTATAAAGCAGGTTTAAGTGCTATATAAATACTGTTAAACTATCAAAACGCTCAATATACGGAGAAATACACACAGCCCGTATTCAGAAATTTTGCGTTTCAAACAAGCCTTTAGGATTTCTGTCCATTTGTGATGTCACAAATATACAATATTTAGACAATTACACGGTTTTAAACGTAAACATTCTAAATGTGTCCCAGTTTATTTCCTGTTGCAGTGTATGTAAATAACATCAGCTGACAGGAAGTAAACATGGACCCAAACTGTTGCCTAGCAACGCAATTCTGTTTTGGAGCGTTTCAGGCAGAGGGTAAACACAAATTGCCTGGCAACATTACGTACTGTAATAATTGCAAACGTGTTCCTCCTATAAAGGCGTATTCATACTACCAGGGCGCTCTGAAGGTAGTGGAGAGCAGAGTGCAACACCTTTATGTTCATCATCGCCATCTTGTGGTGTGTCACCGATTCGACACTCAAGTAACAGTTGAAAGATTATATAAGAAGTCCTTGTTCCTTGTCAGCATGACGTTAGCTCTAAACTGCTGGATGACACGAGTTTGACAAACTGGCGTGGGTGGGGAAAGTTGAGCCAACAGGCCTGGGGGAAGTTGAGCTGCTTATAATTAAATTTAATTAGATTATAAATTAGTTGACTCTAAAATTCCCATAGGTGAGAATGTGAAAGTGAATGGTTGTCTGTCTCTATGTGCCAGATCGCCCCCCCACCCCCGACCCTGAACAGGATAAGCGGTTACAGATAATGGATAGATGGACAACACACAAGTGTTGTGGAGACAAATGCTCTAATGCTTTTTTTTTACTGAACACATGCTCGTTTACAGATGTACAAACAGATACATAGACAAATGAAAAAAAAAGACAAAACAAAAATAATTACTTATATATTTCATAATGCCAGGGTTTGTATTATATGCACCATGGTGTATTCATTTGATAACTTAAAGGTCCCATATTGTAAAAAGTGAGATTTTCATGCCTTTCATATCATAAAGCAGGTTAAAGTGATATATAAATACTGTGAAAGTATCAAAACACTCAATCCATGAAGAAATATACGCATCCCGTATTCAGAAACTGTGCGTTTGAAACAAGCCATTAGGATTTCTGTCCATTTGTGATGTCACAAATATACAATATTTAGAGCATTTCACAGTTTTAAATGTAAACATATTAAATTTGTCTGAGTTTATTTCCTTATTGCAGTGTATGTGAATGACAGGACAACTGACAGGATGTAAACATGTACCCAAGCTGTTTCCTAGCAACGCAATTCTGTTGCCATTCCATTGAAATGCGCTAAAACGGAGCGTTTCATACAGAGGGTGAATACAGGTATATTCAGGCAGGCAGTATGAGGAAAATTAATGTTTTCTGAACATTGCAGCATGTAAACATGTTCTAGTAGAAACACAAAATACAAATATGAACCTGAAAATGAGCACCATATGGGACCTTTAATAGGAAAATAGTCCATTCAGAATAATACAGAATATCTAAACGGAATATGCTGTTTCACAATATTGTTGTGCATGTAAACAAAGTAAATTTTTCATCGCCAAACGACAACCTCGTCAAGAGGAACCACAAACTAATTCAAGTGTCAGTGGAGGCAGGCATGGAGAAAGAGGGGAGACCACTGTAACTCCTCCGGTGCTCCTCACTCCAGTTAGCGATGGACTCTGGGGCCCAGCCTTGAAAAATGCCCCCCCCCCTCAAAATTTCACAACCACACCAACAAAGGAGCTTTATTGAAAGCCGGCTGGAATATTCTGTCCACACCTACAATCTACCACTCACTGTTCTCAATATTCTTATATCTAACTTTTTTTTTACTTTCTAAAAATATGTGATTGTTATTGTTAGTGTGTATTACTGGTTAGCAGTTACATTTAGAATTGAGTTTCAGATTTTATCGATCACATTTCAAGCTTCTTTACTGAGATTTCCACTTTCTACGTACAGCAGTGTCACAGTCTGTCTCTCTGTTCCTCCTCTCCAGCCACATTCCTAATTCCCCTTCATTGCCATTTTCCATCCATCCACCAGATGTCCTCCTTCCCCCGTCTCTTGACTGCCGCCCCACCCACCTACACACCTGTTCTCACTTTCCTCATCAGCCCTGCAGTCACCTGACCTTCCCCCGCCTACCTGCCTGCTCACCTGCACCTCATTTCCTTGTCAGCCTCTCAGTTCATATACCCGCCCAGTTCTGTTCATTCTCTGACAGTTTGTCAAAGTTCGAGCCACAAGAACTTAAACCTGCTTGCCTATCTGTAAATATATATGATATATATACCTTCAATTAATCACTAAACTGATCCTGTCTGCCTGCGGTCCAATCCCTGTTCCCTGTATTCACTGCATTGTGACAAGCAGTGCAGTCTCTGGACCAAGGAGTTGGTTCTTTAATGTCTAGACTCAAGAAAAGATGTGATTTTATGACAGCATGAGTATAAACATATCAAGCTGTCAGGAGGAAATGTTTCTCTCCCCTCACACACATGCTTTTACACATACATGCATACAACACAACACCTCACATACACCACATTACAATTTATCTTGCATTTGATGAACTCGATAAACGCGTAGCCTCCCACACTTTCACTGTTTAATGTCATGAACTGTTTTGCTGTTCTGTCTTCATGTATACGGTCTGGCACGTCCATCCAGCCTGTTCTCATTCTCAGGGCGTCCAAGGTTGATGCTTTTTGTGTGCATGGGTCCAACAAACATAAGGCTTTCATCCAGGAGACCGCTGTTTGTGCCCCGTGTGTTACGTTTTACTTTCACTTTACAATCGGCTGTTCGTTCGTATCCTGTGTTCACAACGTCAAGTCACATTTGCACCGTAAAAACGTATTTTTAAGCCCAACCACGTTTTTTTTTTCCCTACACCTAACTATAGTGGTTTTGTTTTCTAAACCTAAACAAGTGTTTTTGGTTGATTCACAACATTAGGCACATGTTTACTGCGACGGAAAAAGTGACGCAGAAGGGTCTGACGTATGTGACGAGTTGGGATGAGAATGTGTTGGTCCATTCGTTGTTTAAGTCTATTTTATGTCTTTTGTTTTGTCATATTGCACCAATACACTAAAACAAAGGGAATTCCCTGCAGCCACGCGTGCACTTAAGGTTAATGCTAATGTATAGTCATTTTACACTCACTTGCTATAAGCTGTTGTCAGATAAGATAACACAGAATCATATTGGTTTACATCTTTACAAACCACAACAAGCTGGCAAACGACATGTAAGTTAAGAACAACCTGAGGCCTTTTAATTTTTACTTAATTAAAAAAAAGATCTGAAGTCCTTTTATGTGACCGCCATTCTTATAATGAAATAAACGGCCTATGAACTGGAAGGTGTTGTCATGTGTACGCCCATGGAGCCTTTCCAAAGAGTAGGCTCAGCAGTTAATCCCTTGATTAAAGGTTTCACTGTCATGTCAGCGTGTGCCTCATCCAGCAGCATCCCACACCCTCAGAAAACAGGTCTCCTGATCTTCTTCTTTACATTCTTACATGTAGAGGGTGCTGTCAGCTAATCTGTTTTTATATGGTTTTAAATTGCTAACACACTAAAATGATGCATTAAAACACAATTATTGACACTCAGAGAGAGCAAAACCTCAGCTCAAGTCAACACATTTTCTGCTTTGAAACCCAATTTTTATTTCAACACGGCCCTTTTTGCAACATATTTCTCGACATAAGACACAGGAATCTGACATAAAATCACTTTGTCATTTCAAAACACTGACATTTAAAAAAATGACACACCCATAGACTGATAGGTTAAAACATGTGCCACCTGTCCAAACACCTAATTGCTTGATTGTTGGCTCATCAATCAGGATGTAAGCAAGATTAAGAAGACGACAGGTTCTAAATGTTTTTGGTCTTCCTTACTTAATGATATACAGTGGGAGAAAGCGTTGGAAATTTGTGATAAATACTGTATCAAAAACAAATTTAAGAAAGTGTCTTTCAGATTACACATCTGTAAAACTTGTGTTAGAAAGATTCAATCTGAATATTGATTATAAGTGGGATTTCTGTGGAAGAGAATATTTCCCATCAACTTTTTCACTGTATATACAAGATTATTTATTTACTTTCTACCAAAGAAACTTAAGATAAATGTTGAAATAAACATGTCTTATGTAATGCCATATTGTAGTCAAGATAAGATTGAAAATAACATGCTGTATATCATACAACTATTTATTATTTTTGGAAAAATCCATACAAAATGCAAACTTTCTGGCACTTTATTAATGAATTCAAACAATATAGCACCATCTTACCCTATGTGAAAAACAAAAATACCTTTAAAGGTCCCATATCGTGCTCATTTTCAGCTTCATGCTTGTATTTTGGGTTTCTACTAGAACATGTTTACATGCTGCAATGTTCAGAAAACATTAATTTTCTCATACTGTCTGCCT
>CAKAOH010020717.1:0-14034 GCA_916701665.1 Sebastiscus tertius
AAAACAGAAATAACAATAAAACTAATAAGACCACAGGGAAATTAATTAAATATATATATATATTACAAAAAATAAAACAGTGCCACATTTTCCTCCCTTTTAATCTCCCTTTCCCTTGAAAAGAAAAAAAAGAAGAAA
The DNA here is from genome assembly GCA_916701665.1 of Sebastiscus tertius. Lineage (NCBI taxonomy): Eukaryota > Metazoa > Chordata > Actinopteri > Perciformes > Sebastidae > Sebastiscus > Sebastiscus tertius. The sequence continues at coordinate 139 of CAKAOH010020717.1, forward strand.
AACACAATAATATAATTATGTAAATCAAAAAATATATAATAACATGTATTTATTATATTATATATAATATAATATTATATTTATTTATTATATTATTTCTAATTATTCAATGAAACTACTTTATTTTTCTTTGCATCAATACATTTTTCTTATTATTGTACAACTGCATGTGTACTCAAGAGGATGGAAAACCCTGGGCAACAAGTCACACTGACAAACATCTGTGCTCTTTGCTACATGTTGTGTTTTCATAGTTTATCACACATATACATCTTGTGACTCCTTTTCCTGCAATATGTGAAGCTACTGTCATGACTAGAATACCACTAGGATACCACTGGAGGGCAGTCATGTGTTGTATAATCATATCTGTTTGCCTGCATTGTGTTTATCGACCCAGAGGTTTTGGAGTAAAGATAGTGCTGTGAGGGATTTAATCTCAGGAGTTAATGAAGAGGTCAGTCACATTATCAAAGACAGGTGACAATGTCAGAGTTGTTGATGCTAAATGCTATTTTCTCTGCATCTAAAATAATTTGGAAGTGAAGTGTTTAATGCCTTGTTTTGAATTAAACATAGAAGACCATATCAGATATCATTGTGTGTATATCTTCACAGAAGAAAATAACTATTTACTTGACTTTCTCCCCAGATTAGTACGACCCAAGGAAAACTTTCTACACACTACTAGAATACAGTAACCCTTCACAAAATCCCTTTTACATAAATCATGAATCAGTTTTATGTATTTGGATCTGACTTTGACAAAGCTATTATGTGTATAAATAAGACCTTATGAATCTAGTTTTTGGAGGCTGATTAATAGTTCAGAATCATTTCCAATTTTATGTATCCCTTCTTTCACAGTGGCAGGTGGAGTCAAATTTTTATTTATTTCTTTAAGGGTTTGGAAGGTGAATGTTGACTGAATCACAATTGTCTGTAAAAACTGGTGGTATGTTTTGACCACACTGCAGATGGTTGTAGACTAAACACTTCATCAAACTCAGGTATTAGCTTAGCCTCCATTCAGTGTGGTCTTGGTCTTTCTGTGTGTGTATGTCAGATGTGAGTGGTTAAGGGTGTGAGAGGTTTTGAAGTGGTCTGAATGGTGCAAAACAAGAAAGGCCTTTATGCACTGGTTGCCTTGGATGCACTAACACTGTCTCACACAAACATAGGTGTACATAATAAACCTTTCAACATTGCAAGAAAGCGTGTTGTTTCAGGCAGTGCTTTCATCAAAGACTGTGTAATTTGGCCCTAATTATAGGGGAAATAGAGACAAAGCTCTGTGCTTGCTTAGTTAGGATTTAGTTAGTTGTGTTTCCAAGCAGTTTTTAACTCCCAGACTCCCTCCCTTTAACTCCCTTCTCCATTTAAACCCATGTAAATAATCACACATTATTCATTAGTTATTGGAAACGTTGCAAAAGAGATCCTGATCTCAATGAGACAACCTGATTAAATAAAGAATCAGAATTAGTTGTATTTGCCAAGTACACACATACAAGGAATTTGACTTTTATGCATCTCTCTAAATGTACTTACACAGAAACAGAAAAAAACAGCAAGGACAAGTACAACAAAGCTGGACAAATAAAGGTGAGGAATAGACAGGACTGCTATGTACACAAGTAGTGAAAAAATAGGTGTACATATATAAGTAAAGTTAAATATATAGTATTTTACCTATAATTGGTGATAATAATTTCCTCCTTGTAATTTAATGTATGAGTTATAGGCTATTTGTGTAATGTATAATAAAATAAAAGCTGCTTTTGTTGTTGTTTTTACCTTCTGAATTAACCAACAGAAAGCAGGAGATGACACCTTTTTTTAACATGATATTGAGCAGGCTTTTCACACAAAAAGACATGGTGGCTGTTCCACCCTTCCACCCTGCTTTCTGCTTTACAGTATTGATTCAAACATATTTTAAAGTTAGCCTATCAAATCAATGAAAACAAGAAAAAGAAAATATAATTTAATGTCCCAAATATACATTTTTGGGACATTTTTTCCTCAATATAAATGATTAAATCATAATTTTCCTCTCAAAGGTTTCAGTGCAGTCTTAATTAAAGTCTGAATTTGGCAAAGGCATCAAGGTTAACCTAAATGACTAATCACTGTTGGTTTGGCAGCGACCTTTGGACTCAAAGGGAACCAGACAGACTGGTCAGTAAGGTTCAGCTCTGGTTATCAAGTTTTCATGTTGTTATTTTTTTACTTTATCATTATCATATTTATCTGTTTTAGACATGTATGGTGAATTACATTAATGGGTGCAGTATTAAATAATTATTACAAAACGTGTATGACAGTGTACCACTACTAGTTCACGAGTATGGAGAGAATTTGGATGGAAGAATCTTCATAACACCGCAAATCAAAAGCAGACTGCTAAGGACCCAGCAACCATGTTGGAGGCTCTGTGGCAATCTAGAGGCCAACCATACCCATGTTTTCTGGAGCTGCACTAAATTAAAGTCTTTCTGGAATAAAATAAATGTAACTATTAATGACATTATGGGATATGCTATTCCAAACAATTGTGCTGTAATGTACCTATAGGGAACATTGAGGAGGTTGTACATAGAGCAGATAGATATCTGGCGAAAATTCTGCTTATAGCCAGCAAAAAAGCTATAACAAGAAACTTGTATAAAGCGGAACCTCCAGGGAAAGATCACTGGTTTGAGATTGTCCGTGATATTTTTTCAATGGAAAAGCTGACATACCAACTAAAAATTTAAAGCAATATCTTTGACAAGAACTGGGGAAAAATGGATGATTTACATGGAACATGAAACATGAGACGTGTTGTTGGAGAATATATACATGTTTGACTGCCCCTGACAACTGTTTTTGTTAAATGTTGTATTGTTTGTTGAATTCTGTATGGATGCTCATGATGTTCAACCCAGAGCTGGAAATGCAAAATAAATATCAAAGTTAAAAAAATACAAAATAATGAATAATTATTTAAGCCACCACACTTAGGCAGACATATGCAGACAAACAGTGTTTTGATAGATTTGAAGGCCATTTTCCAGGTTTGTGCAATACCGTCTGTCTACCAGCAGGTGGCGCCGTTGAGCAGAGGAGCCGCCTGTGACGTAGAAAGCTACCACTATTCAGCGAGAGAAGAAGAATAACAAAAGCAGCCACAGCAGAAACAACACCTCATCATATCCTGCCTCCTGGTTCATTAAAGCCTTGATTTAGAATCATGTAACTGGAACCAGAGAGAGTTTAGCGGTCTGGAGGCTTGTGTGGAGCAGCAGCTTGTCAGAGACACCTCTGTTATTGTTTTCAGACCTGTTTTCGTTGGTGAATCCTGCAGCTAAGCTAGCTCTGAGGCTCTGGGACTATCTGTGAGACTAGCTCCTCTTCAGCTGGCTCACTCAGACTGTCTGACCCAGAGATAATCAGCCGGTGTTTACCGTCCAAATTAACCCTACACCTCTCCCTCAGCCTGCCCGGTGCTGATCATCAGGTGAGTTAGCTCTGTGGTTGTTTGTGTTGAACACACTGTAATGTTACATCTGGTTTGCATATGCTGCAGGAGGGAGCCCCTTGCATCAGACTCTGTTATGCACAAGTGGAGCTACTTCATAAAAATACAAGCATATGTAAATCTCTAGGCCTTTTGGGCCAAATGTTTAGATTTATTTTAGTTAGATAGGTAGATTATTATAGTTCTAATATATGTTTTAATGTCATTTGCTTCATTCTTGAACATTAACTACTACATTCTCAGTGTTTATTTTACCAAATACATCTACCCTGTATGTGATCAGAAGTGCTTGTATTTGGGAGATGATTAGTCTTACTATTTATTATCAAAATGTGTAATATATTTAATTAATTTCATAAGACATTCAAATAAGTTAATGCAATTGCATCGCTGAACTGTAATGTAGCCTTTAGGAAAAGTGAATCAACAGATAATTAATCAGCAACAATTTTGATAATCAATCAATATCAAGTCATTAATTGAGCAAAAATGACAAACATTTGCTTGTTTCAGCTTCACAAATGTGTGAATTTGTAGTTTTTCAGCTATTGGTTGGACAAAACAAGTAATTCAAAGACGTCACCTTGGTTGTGTGAATTTGTAATAGCCTTTTTTCATTATCTTCTGACATTTTATAGACTGAACAGTCAATTAATCAAAAAATGAATCAACAAAATAATTAGGAATTCAAGTAATTGTTAGTTAAAACCCTAAAGAAAAGTAACAAAAAACTCCCAACACAAGCTACATCACGATACTGCAAAAGCAAAGTCCCTAACAGTATCTGCTCTCATGATTTTGATATTATATTGATCTATGCAGCTCTGTTGCAATGTCAAGATCAATGTGCAGCTGACTTGTTTTGTTTGTGTCACGTCTCTTTGAAAGTGTAGAGATGGGAAGTCTGGGCAGCAGGTTCCAGTCGCCCTCTCAGGAACCAGAGGAGGCTGCAGAGGGCACAAGTACCAGCCACAAGCATGGATGTGAGTGTAAGAAGAGGAAACGAAATGCCCAGTGTGACTGTGACAGTGAACAAGAGGAGGACGACAGCATACTAGATACACCTCGCAGGCAAGTCTGGTTAAAAAAAAAAAAAAAATATCTATTCAATGTCAAATATCTTTAAGCCATCAATATTTTGTTTTACATTTGTTTTTGTCTCTCGTCTGTTGTTTGGTTGTGTTTTCCAAACTTGAGCAGGAAGAAATTGAAAAGCACATCACGATACATTTATCAGACTTTGTTCCTGAATGGGGAAAACAGTGACATTCGCATCAGTGCTCTGGGACAGGAGTGGAACCTCCACAAAGTGTACCTGTGCCAGGTAAAACATCAATGCAAAAACAACACAAAGACAATCAGGGATATATTGATGTGGGTTATCATTGTCTGTCCCTTTAATACTCTTTCTTTTTCTTGTTTCCCTCCCTCCTTCTTACATGTTGCAGTCAGGATATTTCTCCAGCATGTTCAGCGGCTCTTGGAAGGAGTCCAACATGATGGAAATCAACTTGGAGATCCCCGACCAGAACATCGACACTGAAGGTGAGAAGCCTTCAGTCACAGAGAGCAGCAGTCGATTGTGTTTGTTTATGTGTTTTACTGATAGAGCTTTACTGTTTTGTGTGTGTGTGTGTGTGTAGCTCTACAAGTCGTGTTTGGATCCCTGTACCGCGATGATGTTCTGATCAAGCCCAGCAGAGTTGTCAGTATTCTTGCAGCTGCTTGTATGCTACAGCTGGTCAGTACATTGAATGAAGTCGGCTATTGTCTCAAACGCAAAATTACCATCTTGACTTTTGTACACGCAGTCATATGATCCAAAATCAAATCAAGTCTCGTGGTTTGCTGTTGTCTACAGGACGGCTTGATCCAGCAGTGCGGAGAGACCATGAAGGAAAACATCAGTGCGAAGACCGTGTGCGGCTACTATGCTTGTGCCAGCATCTATGGCTTGGATTTAGTCATGAAAAAGTCAGATTTTAATTATTTCAAATCGCAGTAACTAAAGGGTAAATCTGTTTTATGCTGTGTTCTCACATCACACTATATATGTGTTTGTGCATCTCTTTCTGCAGGTGTCTTGAGTGGCTTCTGAACAACCTGATGACCCACCAAAATGTCGACCTGATGAAGGAACTTGGGTGAGTGTGCTCAGCTCACAGTTTTTTTTAGTTTTTCTTCTAGCCCATATCTTCTCTTTAGGTATCATTGTAACTTTTTTTCTGATAATGAAGGTATCAACTCTAATTGTCTGATTACTGATTAATCTGATTACAATGTGCTACTTAATTAAAATGTTCTCAAATAGTTTTAGTGCTGTGACCTTTTTAATAAGGACAATCAAATGGCTGTGTTGTTAAATTATGTTTCTAATCATGGTGTAAAAAAATATTGTCTTTGATCATACTCACCATTTGTCTACAGGGCAGAGATGATGGAGCAGCTCATCCAGTCCTCAGACCTGTTTGTCATGCAGGTGGAGATGGATGTATACACTGCTCTGAAAAAGGTACATGAAGGCGTTTAGCTTTACAACTCCCAGATGCACTCGCTGTAGCATCAGACCTGTTTTGCTAAGAGCTCTCTTTGTAATTTCCTCTCTCTGCAGTGGATGTTTCTGCAGATCAATCCGTCATGGGACGGCCCGATCAAGCAGCTTCTGGCTGACGCCGATGCCTGGCTTTGCAAACGCAGGACAGGTACAGTGAGGCCACGTCTTATGAAAGAGTGATCTTCATATGCAATCTTTTTCGTTGGCAGCCACACTCAGATGTTTGACATTGTTTCCAATTGACTCCATTCCACAGACCTGTGTGAGAAAGAGCCCTTCTTGATCACAGAGGAGGGCGAACCTTTTCGTTCAGTCTTCAAATACGTTCGTCTCCAGTACATCATCAACGATCTCGCATCTGCACGCATCCTGGAGAGAGACAATATTTTGCCCCCTGGTAAGATGTGGCTCTGTCTGATTTAATTTCATCATGAATGTGCTTCTCCTATGCTCTGGAAAAATAAATCTTTAATTTCATTATCTAGTATCAAAGCCGTAAAGTGGTAAGAGTGTAACGATACATTGATCTGGATCGATTGATTCAATGATCAACGATCCAATATCATCGATGCAAAGTGAAAACATCAATACATATCGTCATCTTTTAAGATAAATCTTTATTTTTGAAATTCTCACTTTATATTTATTCTTTTTTTTAAAAGAATAGATTGTTTTTCATTTAGATATCTAGAAGAGCTCAGTAATAATCTCATTGTCAAATCATAATTCACTTGCTTTTTGTGAGTTAATATAAATTTAACTGATTGTGTTAAATGGCCATATGATATTATCTCATATCGATCGCAGGCCCCTGACTTGAATCAAATCTAAATCGTATCGTAGCAGACTTTGTGATATCTGCAAATAACGTATTGTTGTTCAAAGAATCTATATAACATCGTATTGTGATAAAAACCTGTGATTTACACCCCTATGAAGTGGTTTTGAATACAGTGAAGGATTTGATTTAAATTCAGTTTTCATTGGCTTTCTTGTTACTTGACTGATTATTCTAGGAAAAGTAAGCCCAGTTATATAGATCATTATGCTATTTCCATCTTTTTACTCAATTCAGTTGCTTTTAAGTTGTCTCATTTCATTCTTAGTGGTTTAAAGAATCAAACTTGCATACATACATTTTACTAAATTTAACAAAAACTTTAAGACAAATTGTAAAGCAGAGTTACCATCGTTCATCCTAATGTTTACATCTCTTTCCATGTGTTTATGAACTGCTGATTTTTTCTATTTTTTCACTTATTCCAGATTGGTTAACGTCGGTGTACAAAAACCAGTGGTTCGCTATGCTCCGGACAGAATTTGACAATGATAATGGGTGAGATCCTGAGACTGAACAATTGTAATGTCATTAGACTGTTTGATTTCACCTGTATTTTTCAGCTGCTGCGGTATCTTTATACAACCACAGAAACTGTATGCATAATATGAATTTAACGCTGTTGGGATGACAAAGACACCTGTCTGTCATTAGTCCCCAGGAAGCTAACAAAGATGAATTTGAGCTGAGCAGCATGAGGTGCGGCAGGAAACTGACTAAAGATGGAGATGTGAGTCGGACAATCAAACATTTGCTCCTGTATTTTACTTCATTTTTACAGTTAAAAAAACCCAAATATTTTGCTTTTCCTCAGTACTGCTGGCGATGGACAGGCTTCAACTTTGGTTTTGACCTGCTGGTGACCTACACAAACCGTTTCATAGTCTTCAAAAGAAATACTCTGAGTCAGCCATGTGGGGGCGCCGTGAGTCTGCAACCTCGAAGGCATCTGGCATTCAGGTGTGTAGTGCAGCCCACCTTTGAATATTTATCCAAGCTGTGGATTTAATAAGAAAACTAAGATGATCATTTTATAAACTTGATAAAAAAATGACAGGTATAATCTGGAAAGAAAATAGTAACTCATCTACAAGAATTGTCTCAAACCAAAGAAATATGTAGTGATATAGCAGTAGAGTTGCTCTACATTGTAAGTTGGGGATACGTATTGGAGTTCAACTGCAACAGAATTGGGAACCTTTTACTAATCTATTGTGTACCTATTTTATCTGAATTTAATATGATGAGTAGTTGTTATACTTCTATCACATTTCTCATTCACATTTGTACAACTGAGCTTATTAAATAAATAAGTAAATAATAGTCATGTATTGAAACTAGGTGTTTGGAATATTTTGACATTTTGGGAAATACATTCACTTTTTTCGCGAGAGTTAGATGTTATTCTTGGACAGAGCCAGGCTAACTGTTTCCACCTGTTTGCAGTCTTTATGCTAAGCTACGTTAGCCATCTACTGGCGGTCGCTTCATATTTATCGTACAGACATGTGAGTGGTATCGATCTTCTCTATCTCTCGGTAAGAGAGCAAATAAGCGTGTTTCCCAAAATGATACAAGTATAAACAGACAAATTCCTTTTAAAACAACGTGTATGTGTCTGCAGCTTTAACCTTTGACACTTTTTTATCTGTTCAGACTACGTCTTGCCTCCTTTGATAGCCGTGGAAAGCTGGTTTGCAGTCGCTCAACAGGTTACCAGCTTCTCACCCTTGAGAAAGACCAGGTCAGTGAGCACTGTTAACCTGTAGATGGCTCGATTTATTCATTACCCTTGTATAAGATGCTCTTCTTGACTTGTTAAATATTCTTACTGTCCCTCCAATGACTACAGGAGTATGTGGTGATGAACCTGGACAGCCGGTTGTTAACATTCCCCCTCTACGTGTGCTGTAACTTCCTGTATACGTCGCCTCACTCGGACCACCGTCCGGATTCCTCAGAACAAGAAAGCACTGCTCGCTGCGTGTCTTGATGCCCAGTTCAGCAGCCATTAACTGCTCCTATTACTCTGGTAAAGCTGAGACACTGACACAAGCTTGTACGTACAATCCACCGCCACATTTAACATCACTTCGACATTGGACATACCATCAGCATGCTATGTAACACGGTGAGGTGTTTCGCGAAAATGTTTTGTATCTGTGTATTCAGTGTTTTTGGCACATTGGGGGTAAGCTACGTATAAAAAGGGTTTACGACGTGGCAGAGGCAGTGGCCAGGAGGGATTCGGCCACCTTTTGACTTCAGAGCAGCTTCAAACTTTGGACCTCTGCCATGAACTGTGTGCACTGGGATGTCGGACCATTTCTCAAGATGGAAAACCCCCTGAGTTACTTCTATCAACCACCAGGAATTTGTTTATGGTGGGCCTTATCATCCTGGAATATGGGAACATCATCAGGGAACAGCTTCAGATGGGTGAAACTGGACCTTTACTGACTCGTATGGGAAGTTTCAAGTCTCTTGCTCCTTTTGACCATTATGTAAACTGACTGTGGGATTTGGTCAGAGATGTGTCCCTTTCCCTCCACTGATGGGTGCGCTCAAAAACTCACCTGTTGTTTGCACTGACTTGAATGAACCGCTCTGTGCATTGCATCAAGCACACAAAACACCACGTCTACCAACAGTGTCGTAAACAAACTTGGCACACATTTCACATGACTTGTTTTGGCTGAATCCAAATGGGAAAGATGCTGTACAATCTCTGCCAACACTTAAAAGGTGTAAAAAGAGTAAATTCAATTTTGACACACCAGTCGTAAGACGTAACGTAAGCAACTTTCCACGCCCGTGCCGATATGTGAAAAGTTGTACGGTCAAATGGAGCGCAGCTGATGACGACATTCAACAGACATCCCTTTTTGAATTGTGAAAACTAACTGATAGATGCAGTAAAAGCAGGAGTTTCAGCCTGTGTTTTTATCACTCTTTAATCCCTTGAGGTCCATCTCACTCAGTCTTAAATTGGACATGTCTCTGTGCGATTCTACACCAGAGTAGCTTCTGTTAAGGCTTTCGGATTGGAAAGTCCACCACCCCCTCTCCCAGATTATACCCAATATCAAGTATTCTTTGTACTTTGTAAATAACATTTACTGCAGTATTCACATTATAAAACAGTATTGCATTCAAGTGATAAAAGTAAAGTCACAAAGCCCATTAACCATGATGTTACATACCTAAATATAAACCTGCATCGTGAGGTAAAAAAAATCCAGATAAACCCAATAATCCTTTTTTATGAGCCTTCAGGAGTTTTTGTTCATTGGCCTGATTTACACTGTTTACACTTGGATGTCCGATCATTGACACCAGCGTTCTGATGTTGACAGTTTAACAGAAATGTTGACAGACTTCAGATTTTGAGACTTTCTGCAGTATTTACCAGCTACACTGTCAAATGTCCATGTACTGCTGTTACTGGAGCCCACTGCTCCTCTTTTACTTCCTTGTTTGACACATGTGGGCAGGCTATTTAGACTGCTCCCATCACCATTCAAAATACCTTTGCAGTTATGTTGTTGTACACTTTTGTGCTATTGATTTGGTCACTATTTGTTTGGCAATTTTGGCAATCAGTTACCTCATGCTGTTTTGAAAACCTGTAAAGCGGACATGTACTGCTAACTAAAAAGAGTCAGTATGACTCACTTGTATAGCTGCAACTGTAACTGGCATGAAGTTTTAAGGTGTTTTTTGTCCAGTTTTTATTTATTTTTTTCACTTCATTTGTATTTGTATGGATTTATTTTTTGAAAAAGAAAATACAATTCTCGACAGCCAATAAACCTGCCCATTCACATGGGCTGTGGTGCTATCACATGATCCTATCTCTTTTTCAATGTTTACTACAGCTGCAGTTATTCATGTATTTATGCTTCGGTAGATATTACAAATGTTTTTGCCTGATTTCCTACTAGGTGACGTTCACTGGCACACTCTTACAGTAACATATTTGACAAAGCTGTCCGGCAATTTTATTCTATTTATGTCAGTGATTTAACACTTGATGTGATGACTAAGCCTTTATTGCATACATGTATCATTTTCATTTATCAGATGATCACTGAAAAACTTCAACCAGTCCTACACAACATATTCTCTGCAAAGTGGTCCAGATTCAGGTTGATCTCCTCTGTTCAGTAGGAGCAACGAATGAAAAAGGTTGGATGAAGAATCAATGAAGAAAACTAGGAGATCTTAGGCTCAGCACTAATTAGAAACTAGAGTTACTGCCTCGCGGTTCTATGCCTCTGTCAATCAGTCAAGTTGCAGTTTAGATCTGTCCAAAATGTCATCACTTCATCATTTTATCCTAATAGACATTTGTGTAATCATAATTACTGTATAGTATGTTAAAAAGGCCATAGTATAGCATGTTGTAAAAGTAAAAAAAAAAAGCTATAGTACAGTATGTTGACAAAATGCATAAAAAGTCATAGTATAGTATGACGAAAAAAGTCATAGTATGTCGACAAAGTCATGGTATAGTATTTCAAAAAAGTAATAAAAAGGCATAGTATGTCCAAAAACTTCATTAAAAGTCATAATAGCCTAAAGTAGGCCTATGTTGAAAAAGTCATAAAAACCCATAGTAAAGTGTAGGAGCCAAATATTAGAAAGTTAAATTCCTTATTATAAGATGCAGTGCTCACATGTAGAGAAATAATGCTAAGATATATATCTCTGGTCATTCATGTTCAACGTTTAGTGTCCACAAATAAATCAACCAGCCGTACAGAATGTTTGGAAAGCATGTTGTCATTAAAAGTGACATTACATCAAACTTGTTGTCCCAGGAGCTGAACAAGAAGAGGACCCGGAAGGAGATGGAACACGCCTTGATGATGCGGCAGGACGAGTCCACGCAGGACATGGAGCGCAGGCAGCTGCAGATGCTGCAGAAGCTGCACATTGAACTCATGCGGCTGCAGCACCAGACGGAGCTGGAGAACCAGGAGGAGTACAACGGCCTGGAGGCCCTGGAGCAACGGCAGCAGCACAGAAACCTCAAGGTGCCCTGAACTTTCTCTTTGCCACTATGTGGTTATTCAGTGAGTCATGGACTCTGACCTGAGCTTTAACAGCCATATTAAGACAATTACACTTGAAGAATATTAGAGGATTGATGTCTCAGCAGGATTTGGAAAAACTAGTCCATACATTTATCTTCAGCCGACTGGACTACTGTAACGGCGTCTTTACTGGTCTCCCTAAAAAAATCGATCAGACAGCTGCAGCTGATTCAGAACGCTGCTGCTAGAGTCCTCACTAAGACCAAGAAAGTGGAACATATCAGTCCAGTTCTGAGGTCTCTACACTGGCTCCCTGTCTCTCAGAGAATTGATTTCAAAATACTGATACTGGTTTACAAAGCACTATGTGGTTTATGGCCAAAATACATTTCTGATCTTCTGCAATGTTATGAACCATCCAGACCTCTCAGGTCATCTGGATCAGGTCTGCTTCGTGTCCCCAGAGTCAGAACTAAATATGCAGAAGCAGCGTTCAGTTTTTATGCACCAGATATTTGGAACAAGGTCCCAGAAAACTGCAGGACCGCTCCAACTCTGAGTTCTTTTAAATCAAAGCTTAAAACTGTCCTGTTTGCTGCTGCTGCCTTTTATTAAACCAGATAATGATCTTAAACTGCACTAGAGCTTTTTACTCTTGTGTGTTATATTCTATTTTAGCTTCAATCCTAGCTTTTATTTTTAGCTTGTTTTTATTTTCTAATCTTTAATGTTTTTATGTTTTTATAACTGTTTTAATTATGTCTTAATGTTCTTTGCACTTTGTCACAATGTTCTTGAATGTTTATGTAAAGCTCTTTGAATTGCCCTGTTGCTGAAATGTGCTATACAAATAAAGCTGCCTTGCCTTGCATTGCCTTGCCTATGGCCTTTTTTTAACGACATACTATAATATGACTTTTTTTAACAACATACTATAATATGACCTTTTAACGACATACTATACCTTTACCTTTTTTTCATGACATACATAGTTACGAACCAGGCCGCGTGGCCATGACAAAAGAGGGAGATGCACACAAAAATGCCGATTAACAAATTATTTATTAATTCAAAGAAAACATGAGAAGAAAACTTTAACTAAGAGTGGCATGTGGAATAAGTAAATTCAGTGTGTGAGTGCAATTTTGTGTGGTGCAGCAACACAAACCATACGCCAACCCAAAGCCAAATGGGTGTCTTAGGAAGGAGAAGGGACAAGAAACTGAGCTCCAACAGGGTTTTTAATGGAGAACTGACACACAGGGCCCACGTGTTGCCAGTGCTGCGATGAGCTCAGGTGCTGCCACTTCATTGTCAACCCTCTGCCACGCCCATCTCCAAGAGAGCAGCCACACAAGCCAAGCAGAAGGTAGACAGGTTCGTCACATTATACCTTGATCTTTTTTTAACGACATGCTATACTATGACCCTTTCTTCACGACATACTATAGTATGACGTTTTTTGAACGACATACTATATCTTGACCTTTTTTCCACAACATACTATACTATAGCCTTTTTTTAACGACATACCATACTATGACTTTTTTTTAACGACATACTATACTATGACTTTTTTTAACAACATACTATAGTATGACCTTTTTTTCACGACATACTTTACTATGGCCTTTTTTTTAACGACATACTATACTATGACTTTTTTTTAACGACATACTATACTATGACTTTTTTTAACAACATACTATAGTATGACCTTTTTTTAACGCCAGTATGACCTTTTTTTCACGACATACTTTACTATGGCCTTTTTTTAATGACATACTATAGTATGATATTTTTTTAACGACATACTATACTATGACTTTTTTTTAACGACATACTATACTATGGCCTTTTTTTTTAACGACATACTATACTATGACCTTTTTTAAACGACATACTATACTATGACCTTTTTTTAATGACATACCATACTATG
>CAKAOH010020720.1:0-21746 GCA_916701665.1 Sebastiscus tertius
ATATATATATATATATATATATATATATATATATATATATATATAGATAGATAGATAGATAGATAGATAGATAGATAGATAGTACACATGCATAGACTTACAATATACATGTATAGACTTCTGAGAAAGTCTGAATTGTGTGAACATATGCGTGTGAGAGAACTGCATGATTCGTGCTTCGTAGGACAGGATAGGTTTCTCTGTGACTTCAATTTTATTGATATGCTTGGAAGAATATTTTCTATGAGTATACATATTCCAACTGCACAACAATCCAAGTGTTGCGCTACAAAAATACTTTCATAACAAACTGTAATTATGAAAACTATGATAGGTAGTAGCCACAGAATGAATTAAAACAGTTGTAGAAAAAAGGAATTGGATCCTTTATTTAAGTAAAGCTATCAGTACCACAATGGAATAATACTGCATTCAGAAGTTTATGCAAGTTAAAAAGTACTTAAATGTAGTAAAATATCAGAAGTTCTCACGGGTGTTTTCACATCGTTATATTGCTGTTGCATTAGGACTAATGTGTTATATACTGTAAATATCTCATTTCTCCACGTACTGCTGGTGTCAAACCCCTCAAGGAATTGTTCAACATTTTTGAGAAACTCACCTCATGTTTAACTTTTGGTCAGAGCCAGGCTAGCTGTCACCGCCCCCAGTCTTTATGCTAGTCTCAACATAACAACAACTTAAAAGAATAGTTCAACATTTTGGAAAATGTTTACTTTCTTTCAGCGAGTGGGATGTTCAGATTGATATCAATCTCATGTCTGTGTGCAGAGTATACGGTCTAAACCTGCTCTATATGGAAAGCGTCCTGAGATAACTTCTGTTGTGATTTGACGCTATACATAAATTGAATTGTGTAAGTCAAGTACAGAGCTGGAGGCAGGATGTGGTGAGCCTAGCTTAGCATCAAGACAGGCAGAAGGAGGAAACGGAGCCTTGCTCTGTCCAAATTTCACAAACAAACACTGCCTAAAGCTCACTGATTAACATATTGTACCGTATCTCGTTTGTTTAATTCACACAGAAACAGAAATGTTAAAAAGACAATTTGTGGTTTTAAGGGAGTGCTGCAGCCGGGTGCAGTGACTGTGTGCAGGTTTCAAGGTCTGGTACCATTGTGGCTTTAAAGAGCAAACCACACAGATTCAGAGACGCTGCACAGAAGTAGGTAAGTGGGTGGATTTCCATTTCCATTTCTGTGCAGGTTAAACAAGCTAGATACAACATGTTGATCTTTAGAGGTGTTGGTAGGTGTATTTTTGAACTTTGGACAGAACCAGGCTAGCTGTTTCCCCCTGCCTGCAGTCTTTATGCTAAGCTAGGCTAACAACATCCCGACTCCAGCTCCGTACTCAACACAAAGACATGAGATCGATATCCATCTTCTCGATGGAAGAAAGCAACTAATAGTTTGAACTATTTCTTTAAGGCACACGTGACGTGACAACTAATATACATTCTCAGCTAACTCTCGGATAGAAAGGCAAATAAGGTTGTTTCCAAAAATGTTGAAAAATTCCCATAAAAGGAGGAAAATAACGTGAAAGAAAACACAGACTCGTCACTTGTCTTTACTTAAAATACAACAAATGAGGAAGGTTTGTTCATGTTCCCCCATTCTGGAGGTCCAAGGCATTACCAATCAAGCCATGATAAAGCAATCACTACAAATCAAGCACAGAGAAAGATTTAATGTACAGAGATAAAGATTTGCATCACTGAGTGCATATTAAAATAAAATCTTTGAAGCCTACACATTTCTATCATCACACTGGCTAGTTTAAACCCTAGCAGTGCATCTTATTTATATTTTGCATGTAACAACGTTAGTCTTTAAAGTAACTAGTTACTACAGCTGTCAGGTTAATGTAGTGGAGTAAAAAGGACAATATTTCCCTCTGAAATGTAAAAGTATAAGGTCTCACAAAATGGAATTACTCACATAAAGTACTTAAAAACTAGTATACTAAATGTACTTAGTTACTTTTTTTATCTCTTGGCTTAACTAACCCAAACCCGCATTACTCCCTCAGAACACAGCCATTTCAACCTCTTATTGTGTTAATCTTAGAGTTGTTAAAATATAGTCTTATTTTCAATGCCACGGTATACTGATGTACAAACTGCTCTACATGTCATTTGTCAAATGGTTCAGCTTTGGAGAAACATTGTCAAACCGACAGAGAAAGGCTTATCTCACATGACACTGGATGATTGTTTCTGGACATCAAGATGTGCGACAAGAACATGTGTTTTTCACTGAAGTCGATGCTACTTTACAGGAGATGGGAGCTTATCTATTATTGCCAAAAACAACTAAAGTGCATGCTGCTTTACCCACTAACTCAATGGCTTGTACAGTAAGTCATAAAACATACATTAATATAACACTTAACCCTATAATACTTATAGGGTTTGCAGCACAATGTGTTCGCATTTTATTCACTTGTATACAAAGTATACAATCATCACATTTTTCAAACAAAGTGCTATAAGTAACCAAAAAAAACTTTAAATAATTCAATTCAGCGTCACATCCAACCACTGACACCTTTGACTTTTGTTTGTGTGCTATGGGGCTACGAAAAAAGACAAACATTTAACCCATAGATAAGTTTTCAACTAAAGCTCATGTGAATTCCAAATAAAAACTCTAGAAATTTTGCTGCTTTTTTTTGTAAATTTTCGTAAGCTAATTGACAAACATGGAAGTTTAGCAGTCATGAAATTTGGCACTTCTTTGAGCTTCCCTCAAGCACACAATGCATCCACATCCAGTGAAGAAATATTATGCATAAAATCCAGTGTATCTACTGAACATATTGTATATTTGTGCACTATATTTTCAATATATAGTAAGTAAGCATAGGCATCCAGCACTCTGGAAACGTGGAAACACATCTGAGACTTCATGGCTGAAGATACTTTCCCTGATTAATGGGATTTGGGGGCGCTACTGGGCTCTGTAACCAATCGTTAAAGTATTTGAACCCTTTTTATCTAACCTTATTTTTCTCATCATCAAATACATCCTCTGTGTTAGTATCCCTGACTTGTACATGCTGGTGATGTGTGCCCATGCCAACTGTATGGTAGCATAAACCCTTTAGAAATTGTACTTTATCAGACAGTGGTGCCCAGTTTTATGAGTTGTTACTAATGGCTTTGTTAATAAATCGTTTATAAAGCAGTAATACAAAGGACTTTTGGATTATCGGGTTGTGAAAAATCCATTGAGACTGTCCTCTCATTAGAAACGACAGCAGAAATTGTTTGTTCAAATGCCTAAATACAACATTTATCACGTGAGTACCATGTGAATTGTGACTTGTCTATGGCAGCAGTAGCTATAATGTTGTTATTGTACAGTATTCAAAACCTGAATGAGTAGAGGTCATGGTGATCACTGTTAGTTTCCCATTTCCTACCAATACTTAATGTTTTTTTTCTTTAAACCAAAAGTCTCTTGATGAGTTTCCCTAACCTTGACGAAGTAATAACCCAAATCACGATATTTTCACACTAACTAACACTAAACGTAGTCAAACTTTAAACACAGTTGTGACAGATAACAAAATGTCATAGATCTCTGCAGATCTAAGCAGAGAAGAGCGCCAACGTCTTTGAAATGGAAAGGTAAGACACATTAACGCACCCAAAATCTGTACAAGTCTAAAAGAAACAACAGGCAAAGCCCAGAGAAGTGTGTTCCAGCCCTCACTTTCTAATAAAACCATCCTAATCAAGTTGCTAATAAATTTATTTGAATACTCTGCAGCCCCAGAAGATTCGTGGTCAGAATACTGAAGAGCTATTTCAAAATATATTATGCTGGAAGATGATATACTGTACACCAAATGGGTTTTTCACAATCTTGCAATTCAAATGTTGTCCTTCTAACTGACCTATTCAGCATGAATAAACTATTGAATTCGTATTAACATTAATAAAGCTATTAGTTGTAACCCCTTTACAAAGTATGACTTTAAAAAAGAAATGGTATTAAAAAGGGTTAATCCATGACCTCTGTTGGTCTATGAGTTGTAGCTGTCATGCAAAAAAAAAAAGCCTCTTATACTGATCTATATTAATAAACGATTTATTAACAAGCATCCCTTGCATGAAAGTGGTCCGAAAAAGGGTTAATCCATCCGTCCAATCTGTTAGGCTATGTGTTGTGCAGTCCTATAAAACCACACTGCAATTTGTCCAATTCCAAACTTCACGTCAAAATCTTCAAAGCAGAAGTGTATCATGCCGAGTACAAATAATTCAGTCACTGCAATACTGTAGGAAACCCCTAAGCCTTGGGTTGAATGATCCCATCTTTTTTTTTGTGTCGTGTGATCACTGAAATTCATCAAACCACATTTGTTGGATTGATCTCAATCTGCAGAACTCAGTGGCAGAAATTGTTTCAATATGTGAAGCACTTCAAGTCTAAGACCTCAGAAGTTTATAGGAGTCTCTTCACCTTTGGCTCTGTAAGCATTGTATATTGAGGACTTGTAGATGCAATGAACAATTTGGATTATTAACAAGGCAAAGAAACACAGAAACTAAACGTACAGCTTCTGCCGGATTCATTTGCATTGCCAATGCCCAAATTGTTTGGAATGTCAAAATGCTCTTGATATGATAAAAGCATCCAAAAGATGCTTTCTTTCACATGTGATGATGACTGAATCAACTTTATGGAAGTGCTGTAAAAAGAGGAAACTATGTCGGATCTATATAAAGTTCCCTTTTTGTGTATATTGTGTGCGTGTAGTAGTCAAACAGTTTGGAGTATTAAAATCCAAAAATGACAAAACTCAAAATGGCAGTACAAATTGTCTGAAATTGACCAGGCCAATTTATTGAGGTTGCCATGACCCCTAGCAACTTGAGGGGTAAAAAGAAGTGTGTTGGTATACAAAAAACTTCAGGGATTACAAGTCAAAACTGAAACTTTAAGGCCTCAGTATGCTTTAAAGAACGTACTTTTCTCGTGTTTAGAGATGATGGGACCACAGGGGATGTGAAACATTATCTCTATGTGTAGCCATTCGAAACAGGTATAAACACCTTTCTCGTACAACCTACTTCCTTTGAAGCATACTGAGGCCTTTAGATGTATGAAGGTTTTACAAGACATTGTTGATTTGTAGATAGGAAAGAAAGCCTAGAAAACAATGCCCCCCAGAAAGGGGCCAGAAATCTTAAGACCTAAACCATTTACCAGGTTAGTGGACAAACGGCAGATCTCTAATGTCTTTTACCTGCTGTGAAGCAAATATCTGGACTCAAGAAAGCAGAGTAGGCTGAAATGGTGCTAAAAGTGAAGTGGCAGCAGGGCGCATTGAGTGAACTTTGAAAATAAAAAGTTTTATTTGTTGTTGTTTTTTAAAAAGTGAGGCGATCTCAGAGATAAATTCTCATCTGGCCACTGTTTGTTTCCTCTGAATGAGGCTAACACAAGCTTTTTGTCCATTCAAGTGTTAACATTAAGTCTTCATTCTGACATCTCACAAGCTCCAGTGGCTTTCCAGCACAACGTACAGTATTTACATGTATTACATATTATTATGACAAGACAACAAAAAATAAGTTAATGAGTATATTTATCATAATCTGTTGAAGGATACTCCTACTTGCTATGTTAGGGTTAAGGGTAGGGTTATGTGAAACTTAACAGAGGGTGTATTTGATGGTGAGGAGAATATCTAGCTAATTGTACAGAGTAAGTTTCAAAGATTACTCAGCTGGTGAAGGTGGAGAAGGGCTGCATATGTACATTTCTTCATCACTGGATAAAGGCTTTTAAAAATCTTTATCTTCCGAGACACCGTCTTCATACAGAAGGCAATAGAGCACATGGTTTAAGATTATTTCTTTGTTGTTGTTTTCTTGAAATTACAAGAAACAAGATGAACAAGCTTTGTTTTTCGTGATAACAAAATTAAAAAAACCTACCAGACTGACTTCTCATGATCATTTAAACAAAAATGGGGGAAATTCATGTGTGGCAATTCTACTATGATTAGCACCTCCGACTCCAATGGAGTCATGGTACTCTACCAGAAAATGGTGGATTGCTAACTCTGAGTATCAAGTATCTTGGGGACTTGTTTGCAAGTGAGGGTAAAATGGATTTACCAAACTGTGATGAGGGACGTGAGCCTGAAAGCCAAGCACCGGATCTACCGGTCGGTCTACATTCCAGCCTTCACCTACAGTCATGATGGTCATTGGTCACTTTGGGTTGAGAGAGAGTTACTGCCCTAAGTCAAGGAATTCTCTTGGCTTGGTTATGTGTTCACAAGTGAAGATAAGATGGAACACAAGACCGACAGACAAAATCGGTGCTGCATCAACTGTTATGTCAACACTGTACCGGACTGTCATGGTTGAGACAAAGCTCTTGATTTACCAGTTGATCTACTTCCCAACCCTCAATGATAGGCAATGACCGAAGGGATAAGATCGCAATACAAGCGTCGAAAAATTTTCTTCACAGGGGGTCCGTTCTCACCCTTAAAGAAAGGGTGAGGAACTCAGACATCTGGAAGAATCTCGGAGTAGAGACGCCGCTTATTCACATCAAAAGGAGCCAGTTAAGGTGGTTCAGGCATCTGATCAGGATGCCTCCTGGACACCTTCCTAACAGAGCATGTCCAACTGGGAGGAGACTCCAGGAACATACAAAGAACATGCTGATGGGAATACAAATGCCATCAGACCAGGGAATGCCTTGGGATCCCCCAGGACTAGCCGGGGGATGTGGCTAGTACGTTTGGGCTACCTTGCTTAGCCTGCTGCCACTGCAATCAGGATGGATGTCCATTATCACCCTTGAATAAAGGGTAAGGATCTCAGACATCTGGAAGAATCTCGGAGTAGAGCCACTGCTCGTTCATATCAGAAGGAGCCATTTAAGGTGGTTCAGGCATCTGATCAGGATGCCCCATGGACACCTTCCTAACAGGGCATGTCCAACTGGGAGGAGACTCCAGGGCAGACAAAGAACATGCTGATGGGAATACAAATGCCATCAGACCAGGGAATGCCTTGGGATCCCCCAGGACTAGCCGGGGGATGTGGCTAGTACGTTTGGGCTACCTTGCTTAGCCTGCTGCCACTGCAATCAGAATGGATGTCCATTATCACCCTTGAATAAAGGGTAAGGATCTCAGACATCTGGAAGAATCTCGGAGTAGAGCCACTGCTCGTTCATATCAGAAGGAGCCATTTGAGGTGGTTCAGGCAACTGATCAGGATGCCTCCTGGACACCTCCAGGGCAGACAGAAGAACATGTTGATGGCAATACAAATGCCATCAGACCAGGGAATGCCTTGGGATCCCCCAGAACAAGCTGGGGTGATGTGGCTAGTATGTTTGGGCTACCTTGCTTGCCACTTCGACCAGGATGGATAGATGGGGACGATCTATGACGAGCTCGCACAAGGTCACTATACTGTAAACCAACATTTTCTACCACTGGAAAACTATCTCTACCACTAGTAATACTATTAACAATATTATAGGAGCAAATGTTTTATGAAACTACCTATCTACTTATCCACTACCAAGGGCATGCTATAAAATGAATATTATACGGATATTATTGGGATATATTATAGGGGTAATTTCAGTAATTGCAACTTTTTGGGGGCTCAGCTGCTCATTTTAGACCCAGGGTGGACTAATAACTAATGGTGTTATCTGCTAGTGTCAACAGTTTGTGGCAGTCCTTACATGATTATCATCCGAATCAGAATCATGAGAACACAGTTTGGTTATGTTATGCCAAGATCACAAAATAAGGACTTGGTGATCTCACTTAAAACAGAGATTTTTATAAATAGATTACAAAAAATATTCTGTCATCATGGAGAAAAAAAAAAACTAATTGTAAAAATAATCACACCATGGCCTTCTAATCTTTCATATCTTCACTTCA
Organism: Sebastiscus tertius; assembly: GCA_916701665.1. Lineage (NCBI taxonomy): Eukaryota > Metazoa > Chordata > Actinopteri > Perciformes > Sebastidae > Sebastiscus > Sebastiscus tertius. Next base: position 7,965 of record CAKAOH010020720.1, read on the forward strand.
CTCCTGGCAGCAAATGATAGGGCATCAGTTTAGATGAGTGGTGACTTTCTTTGGTTACAAACAATAGGGTGAAAAGATAGGTGTCCTCCTATTTTGTTATGCTCCCTGTATTATGTTGAGGATTATGGCCACTCTAATCTAGGTCCTTCCTAAAATATTAATAATTAAAAAGAAAAAAAGGATGTCTGTTTAATCATTTAGTTTCTTTTATAAAAACCTTTTAAGGAGTTGACTCATAATTTATCTTTCCTCAGAAAATAGGCCCAGTCATTCTCACACCTACACCTACTTCTCACACGAAAATTGCATACCAGAAGAAGAAGGGGGTCAAAGTCAAGATAAAAGCTGGTCAAGGCAACGGGGAGGTAAAATAGTTCGATACAAACTGAGATGTTGGTCCTGTGTCACACCCTCTATATGGGCATTTAAAGGGTTTAGAGAGTATAACGAGTGTGTGCTATGGATGCACAATATGATGTAATTTTAATGCTGCAGCGGCAATTAATCACAAGAGAAAACTTAACTTACTTAAATATGTAGGTGGTAATGGACTACATGTAGGTGGAGGCCAAAGAATATGAAGTACAGTGTCGTTTCCACCATGTTCATTATTTTCCATATGGACACCTGGCCACTTATCAAAGAAACAAGCCTACTGCCATGCTAGCAGCTCTGTGAGGATACTTGCGCACAGCAATACTTTGAACCAAATGCTAATGTCAGCATGCTAACATGCTCACAATGGCAGTTAACATGATGACGCCAAGCAGGTATAATGTGTACCGTGTTTGCCATCTTAGTTTAACATGTTAGCATGCTAAATTAAGATTTGCTGATAAATAAAAATAAAAGCTGAGGCCGATGGGGATGTCATTAGTTTTGCAGGTATTTTGGTACAATACTGAAGTATTGGACAAATGGAAATGTAGACCTGATGATGGTGCTATATATTAAAAGTCAGAGTTATTACAATTTATCCTGAGGGAATGTGTGTCCTAAATTTTGGACAATATTGTGGGCCAATCCATAGATCCATAGATGTTGTGGTATTTCACTGGATAAGTAAAAACGTAAACCTACCAGTAACATGAAAAATCAGGGGATTAACAGTCGTTAATACATGATTCATCATCTGGGGACCATAAGGTCTGTACCACATTTCATGGTAATCCATCCAGTAGTTGTCAAGATATTTTGATCTGGACAAAAGTGTTGGACCAACATACCAACCGATATCCCTATAGCCAACCCTGTCTCCTACAAAAATACGTTTCCATACAATTAAACTGCATTCTCAATTACGTTTCGAGGGAAATGTATTTTCTCCCAGATTACGGTAGCAGTTTTAAACAAATTGAAACAAAAAACGCAACAACACTACTTGGTTAGGTTTAATACAAAACATCATGGTTTGGCTTAAAATGACTACATTTGTTACGATATTTAAACTACGGACGTAAATTAAAATAAGTGGATGTTGACTTTTGGTTTCACGTGGGACACCAACAGCGTACTATCATTAGAAACGTATCTGTGATACGTCAAAAACAAACGTAATCGAACCTCGAAACGTAATTCACAATGCAGTTTCATTGCATGGGAACATAATTTTTAGGAGACAGGGCTGCTATAGCCTTGCAGTTAGCATTTTAATGGACATGTCCAATTTGGCCATGGTATAATCCACAATATTCTGTTCATGTTTGGACAATAAACTAGAAATTAGTTTGCTCTGACATCATCGTCTTCTCTTAACACTGGTATTGTATAGTCACAGGGAACACTATTTTTCAAAAGGCGTTTCCACCTAATATTAGTGATGGTTAAAACATATCAGTATATTTCTGTTAATTCTAACACTTCATTCTACTCCTTCTCTCTCTGCGTTAGCTGAAGTCAGTAGTAAACTGCACAGTAGTCTGTTAAACATTTTCAAGCATTAGCATTTTGTTTGGCATTATGCTAGCAATCTAAAAAAGTAGCCTAAGCCTAGATTTCCCTTACAGCTTCAGAAGTTAATAATTTCTGTTAAAATCTTATTGCAGCATTTAAGTGAAAATATTAAATTAGTAACATATATATACAGTAAAAGATTTGAAACAATAAAAAGACAAAAGCTAAGACATAAGCTTGACCATAACGAAGGATAAATTGTCAGCCTTTTGTAGCTGAGCATGTTCATTTCAATAACAGGTTTTGTTGTTTCCGCAGAGATTTGTTGTTGATGTACCTAAGGTAATACTAGTCAATAGATGCATCCATCAACATTAGAGTGATGGGATCTGTAAATCATCCCTATTTGATCCTGAACTATTCCTTTTCACTCTAACGTAGACACAACCTGTCTGTGTAGTTTTAATAAAGTGCCTTCAGAGTTGTGCAGATTTAGTAACCCAACTCAGCTTGTGTACATATTTAGAAGGTTCATATTTACAGAAAGAACAGAGATAAAAGGTTTGAGATGCCCTAAGGGTACTTAATTTCCTTTTTCTTCAAAGAATAGCATTTGCATGTTGACTGTTTTTAGGTTTTAGGTTACATCACTGCTACCGGTGTGAGAAAGCCTCCCCAAGCTCATCACTCTTATTACACCTTTCCATGTCATACGACATACAGAGGGTGGACATAATGAGAAAAACACATTGTAATCATTTGTAATAGAACTCAAGATAAGCTAGTGATGATTCAACTCTGTAGTCACTTTTACGGCTATAGTTTGTAGTGTTGGATTGCATTAGGGTCCAGTCACATCAGCATTTATAACAGCGATGTTTTGGACTAAAAACGCACAAAAATTTGCACAAATTCATTGACAAATTGTAAACCATTTTGATAGTGCTGACCCAATTATCCTCTGTATATTCAAATTGGATCTGACTGCTTTTGGAACCCCTTTCAGATTGGGTCTCTTTAAAAAAAAAAAAAAAGTATGAACTTTGGGTTTGTTGTTTTCCAAAATTTTGACCCGTGATGACCTCTATTAAAGGGTGTTATTTAGTGCCCCCTGTTTATGTACATTGGGGCACAACATACTAAGTACACCTCAAAACTACAGCCTTAAAAATGGTACTCAAAAATGACTGTAAAGTTGTATTGACACCTCTGACGCCAAATGAATATTATAATTTTTACAAAAGTATTTGTAACAGACCTATTGTAGCTGATTACATGATGTGTTCGTGGTTTTATGTCCACTCCCTATATTCTTTTGCGTATTGTTGAATCTAACTTACTGCACTCTTAGAAGTTATTTTGTTTTGTAGAAACTACATTTTGTTGGCTTGGTTTCTAACTCCTCAGTAACAGAGGGTTGTGTATTTCTGTTAAGTGTAATTGAGTTGTGTCCATTCCTTTGTTGTCTAGACCTTTGTCTTCATTCCTTTCCGGCTCCTTCATCTTCTACTCCTTTTCCATCCACCTTCTTCGTAACTAGATGACGTCTGACTCCACCACGCATTGCTCGGTGTACTCCTTCACCAGCTCCACGCCCAAGGTGTTGAGGCAGAATTCGGCCATGGGCTTCCAGAGTGGCGGATCCAGGAACATCTGGCACATCACGTGACCATTCAGGGTGGCGGTGTGGCGCTGCAGGTGGCACAAGAACTGCTGCCGAACCAGGTCCAGGTCTTTCCCGAACATGTCAATATTCAGGTAATACCTGGTTAAACAAAAGTGTACCAGTGAAAAGAATTTCTTATTTTGAAAGTTAACACTCTTAAATGTTGTAAGTATCTTAAAGCCACGATGTGTAGTATCTAATAAATGTACAACTCTGGTACCCACAATGGTACTATCAAAAGATGTACCAGCGCACCACTACATTATTGTACACTTTCTTGTGGACAGCAATTGTCCCTGACTTAACCAGCAGTATGAATTAATTATGAATCAATATAGAAAGGACAGTTACCAGTCATCTCCAATGGGCACCCTGAAAGGGAAGGTACAGAGGCTGGCCACAGTAGGGTTGGACACGTCATCCACCATCCAGTCAATGTCCTTCTTCAGTAGGATGGCCATGTTACTGGGCAAAGGCTTGAATGGCTGCCAGTCTTGAATGATGGTGGAATTAGGAAGGACCCCCCGCATCAGGTCAGTGGTCAGATACAGCCGATGGACAGTTGTATGGTCGAGACGCACTGGAGGAGGCTTGGAGGAAGTGGACAAAGAGGATTGAATGTCTCCACTCAGACCGAGCTCAGACAGACGAAGCTTGAGGTCTTCGGCTCTGAAGCGTACCAGCAGAATACCCTGTAGAGATAAAGCCAATGTATGAGCTGGCGAAGAACAGCAACAGTAAACACACTAACTGAATGCAAGGCTTAATGCAATTTGCACGAAAGAGAAAGTCCTCTTTTGTTGCTGGTACCTGCTTGGTTATGAGGCGATACTTCTGGAAATCCTTGGGTCCAAGCTGGTCATCGCGGGTCAAGCGGGTCACTTTGACATCAGGGAACTTGGATTTGACCAGCTCGCAGCAAAAGCGCAGCAGAACTCCGGCCACACCCTTGCCCCTTTCCTGAGGGGCGACACGTAGACCTTCCACCAGCATAGTCTCCCCATCATCAATCACACACACTGACTCCAGAGCAATCTGTCGAGTATTGCAGAGGAAGAAGACAAAAGACATGTTAAATACAAAAGGTTAGACGTGTGGGTGTGAAGTTGTTTGAAGGCACCTTTTGACGGAGCTGGTCTGAGTAACAACAGTAAAGTAACTGGTCTGCAGACATGAGAAGATGTGTACGTCATGTGGACTATCGTGGCTAAGTGGATACAGAAAGTATAATTTCAGCTTCATACGCTAAATTTCCTGACTTCCTCGTAGACTTTCAAGCTGGAAGTCATGAAATTCCTTACTTGTTGAGAAAAATCCAGTCTATATGTTATTATACTTATTTCTGACTTATGGAATACAAGAATTCTGCCTTTTCTTAAACCCGAATGTTTTCATACTATTCATTGAACTTACCACTTTCCCCTGTTTGCGAGCCAATATGACTGTGCGGTTGGTCTCCTGCAGCCAGTTGGTGTATCTAGTGGGCAGGTAGTCAAGACCCCCATAGATGTCCTGGCTCATAGCCATGATGTCATCAAAGTCCTCTTCAGTGGCCACAGAGAACTGCAGGCCTGCCTGGGACAGGGCCTCTGGGAGCTGGAGCATAGTCAGGCTGGTATCAATCTTCATCTTGAAATAACTGATGAGATATAAAGTGGAGGAGAGATTATTGTCGATTGTATTTATTTTTCTTAAACAAGGATTTAGGAGAGCTCAAGGGCTGTCCTAACCATGGAGTTCCTGACAGATTTGTAATAGTCAACATTTACTTGGAACTGAAAAAGAAATAGGAGTGAAAGGGACGAGATTGGTACATGAATTAAAAATTAGCAGGACAGGAAGAGAAAGAAACCACATTTTGAATCAATCCCAAAGTACTGACCAAAACACAGATGTCTGCCAGGAGAGATTCGTGCCACGTAGCTGAATTAGATAAAGGAATATGTAAGAAGAGAGCAGTATAGAGACATATGCAGGGGAAGGTGGATGAATGGACCAGAGGGACAAAAAAAAAAAAAACGCAAGACAGAGGGAAACAAACCACAGCTGAAACAGGCTGAAGAGGCAAAAACAGACCGAAAGATGGGCCAAAACAGATAAATGACAACAGACACAGGAAGTGGAAGACTGGCACCTATCTTGATCCCTATGTCTTTTCCCATAAATCCTGTAAATCCATACCCTCAACCCCCTAATCCGTACACTAATACCCTCTGATACCCACTCCACATTACAAACACTGGTATTTGTCCAGAACTTGGCTAAAGAATTCACAGAATTAAATAGACAAGATAAAATGGAGAAAGCTGTGAACACATTTGTTTCATATGCCCTAAAAGACCACAATACTGTTACTTCATCCAGATGAGCTACATTAGGGTACATACAGTAAGATACTATTTGTGTGTACTCCAATGGGGTGAGGGTCATCGGAGTGGGTGCACAAGATTCTGCAACTGTTCTGGCAGCAAAGTGCTGCTAACCAAATCAAACTAATATTGAACAAGAGTGTACAGGTGCCAGGTGTTAGGGCTCTGCACTGAGGAAAACAAAAACAAGATGCTTGCTCTTACGAAGATTTTTGCATTTAATTAAGTTGAGATACAATGCATTAACACATGATGCAGTACAGTGTGATCAAATCAAATAAAACAAGCTTGTGCAAAAAGGAAACATGCAACATAACATAAGAAGCCATACAAAAGAGAAGTTATACAATACGATAAGATACAACAAAATATGATAACATACAATAACATATAGGTAGGGCTGGGTATGATATCTCAATTTTGAATATTGAGCACAATTTGTTGACATGAATTTCAAAAGCTGTCATTGATCGGATATTTTGAATAAAACAAATTTTGGTAAATGTGATTCCATAGTTCATGTAGGCATAACATTGATTAACATCTGTTTGTGTTAAGATAACATGTAATCTCCATAAACAGATTCTGCATATGAATGCTGTAGGCAACAGGGACAAGATTTTGGTATCAGGAGCGTTCTGGTTTCCGTTTGTAGTCCGAGTAGTATTGACCAATCACATTTGAGCGGGCTTTGGTTGCCTGCAGGTAAACAGTCTGTGTGGAGAGCAAAAGAGACGTAACGCATTGGCCGAAATGCAGTCTTGGAACCCATCTTCTATCATTTGACAATGATTTAGTTTAAAATTAGTTTAAGATTAGCTTGTGAACCAGCTACTTGTGAAACAATCTGGTCGTAGACGTCGTCTCTCAACTCCAAATCCATTCTTGAGTCTCAAGTTGTTAATTGGACTGTAAACAATGTCCGGCGCATGGAAGAGGAAGTCTTGGCCCAGATATCCGCAGACTACACCGGAACCCCAGAAATATTGGCCGTTGCCCGCAGTGGCTAAATCGTCAGATCAATAGCCGATGGGTTCCAAGATTGGATAACATGCATTTCTTCGTTTCACTGGAAGGGAGTTACGCATGGATTCACATTATCCCCCTCCAGTTCTGACCCCCAGTGTGCACGGTGCCTCAACCAACCAGAGGAAGTGCACTGCCATGGACATCTGTGAAATAGTAAATTGTGTTCATTGGAACTCGATACCAAGCTGGACTTACGGTGACCACCAATGGAACCACAGGTCTTTGGACAAAAACTTGACCCCTGTGCCACCCATGCACATAAACAGAAATGTTTTGATATTGGCTGCAACAATTGAGGTTTTGCATTGGCACTGATAACAATTTCAAATGATACCCAGCCCTAGCTATGAAAGATGTCAAGTACAAGTAAAATGAGCAGGAGACTGCAAATTGTACTGGAAGTCCAACACAGAGTCTAGTATGCTAGCTCAAAGACAGGTCCTGGCTACTGAAGGCGTGTAGTTGAATGTCCATAACTGAGGCTTCTGAGACTGCTGAACAGGGGCTTCAATGTTGCTAGCCGGACTAAAACAACACAGGTAGAAGCCAAAGTCACAAAAGACGATGGCAAGGAAAGACCACCATCCAACTACCCAACTACTGATCTATAACCTGCCTCTCCGGAGCATGGACTTGTTTGGTGCCATAGCAACCAAGCTGAATGGACACTGAGTATGTGCCAATACAGGAAGTCTGATGTACTGCCTGAAATGATATCAAGAAAGCTTCAATGTAACACACCTCCATTTCTGAATACCTGGCTCTCGAGAAGGTCAATAGAGTCCCTTTCACACATGCACTTCAATCCTGAATTTTTTTTGACATTCCCAGGAGGAGCTGTATGTGAGAACACAAATGTCCGAATCAGTTGAACTGGACATTAAACGGACTTTACCCTGCCAGCTACCTAGTTCAAAGTCTGAGTAATGTCTGATTGAGCCCATTTGGGAATAGAGCAAGTCATTGTCCAGGTAATTCACAGCGAGCGAGTGGGCATGTTGATGACGTTTCTATTATGCAAACATCTGAGGGTGAGGAAGAAGGATCATTTACACAAAGACGCCAACAAAAATGTCAAACTGGAGAGACGACGAGATTCGAGAACTTCTGTGGATAAGGGCCAACGCATAAATCACCAGACAAAATCAAGAAACGGAAAGACACTTGGTTGTTTATGACCAAATTACGAACCGGTTATGTGACCGTGGTGTAATCCGCGTCATGTCCTGCCTCCTGCACGCTCTACCCAGGCGCGGTACCACCCCTCGCCGAAACCAAATGGATCATTTCCAGGAGGTGAGATCGCATCTGACACGGACATTCTCCTTTTGTGTGCTTACATGTGTGAAAAGGTTACTCTGGACAATGTCCGTACCTGATTCTCCGGAGTTCATATGAGAAAATGTCTTTAAGACATGATCTTATCTGAATTTCAATACCAGAGCCATCACACGCATAGCACTCACCATAGAACACGGCCATGGTCACCCCTCATCCAATATTTTATGCTACTCCCAACCAGACACAGATACAGGACACCAGGCACACATCATGGAAACAAATTCCCCCCTTGGAGACAATAAAGCCTCTCTCTCTATCTATCTACGAAGCATCAAGGAAAGTGAAAAACAACACTTATTTTCCAAAGGGACTATCAAGTGTGGCACATACTGAGACAGTAGACTATCCCGCTGCTTTTCTGCATTAGCTTCAACCTTCCCGGTTGGTTATTTTGAGTACCAATTATGAATACAGGTTTCAAGAATGGGACTACTATTAGCCTCCTCTTCCGCATGGACCACATCTACCCAATTGTAGACGCATGGTTGCAAAGAGAGAGAGGATTACTGGGAGTGAATGGCTTGAACTAACAGATGGCCACACAGGGCAGCTTTATACTTAAGGCTTTCACAATCACAATGGGCCCCTGATGCAAGGAAGACAAAGAGAAAGAGTTGGACTGTACTGAAGTACCACGTCAACAGAAGATCCAAGCCAGACATACCAGTCCTCATATCTGTGTAGTATCGGTGAGACAACTGCAAACATCAAGTCCTGAAAGCTCCCAACAAAGCAAGAAAGAAGTATTCCAACTGAAGTCCAGCACACAGAGACTCAAGGCCAGTGTCCTTCTATGAGTACATCTGTAGCATGCCTGCCAGGGATGAATTATCCCAAAGTGCAGCAGGTAGAAGCTATGGAAGGGACAAGAGAAATGTGGGTTCCACTGGGCAGATAGATGACGATAAGAGGAGAAGGCTGGACTCAGGATAGTACCAAGTAAACTGAAAAATGAAAGCACAAGAGCAGGCACAGTCCAGCAGCCCGGTAGGACTCAAGGTGGAAACAGCATACTTCACTAAGCATACAGTGGCATGACTGAGTTCAAGAAATCATCATGTAGAGTAGAGAAAGAATCATGTTGAGAATGCTAGAGCACTGAAAAGGCAAGAGCGGAATTTGGAGAAGGGTCGTGGGAGAGGATATGTTACAAGCTCTGAGTAAAATCCTGCTTATATAATGATACCAATTTGTCAAAAAAGTGACAAAATGATGAAAGTTTTGAAAATATAATTTATTTCAAGATCTAGCATCCTTGACATTTTTAAAACACAGCTTTTACCTCCTATTTGTGAATACATGAGACACGTCTACAGGTCATGCTGCTAAGATAAAAAACAATAATGACAACAATACTACTGTGGCTAGCCAAGTCTAACACACAGGACATGTTTCAGTCGTCATCTGTCTCACACACATCTAACGGAAAGCTTAAACTTTTATTAAATTTTAGCTTACACCTGCCACAAAAGTGCATGCTATTATTTAGCAATTGAGATAGAAACATCTTAAAATGGAAGACTTGCAGGAGAAGGACAACTAAATCTTTAGAATGAAACATGTCTGGTGTCAGCCCGTTCTCACTCCCAACTCGTCAAATACGGCGCCCTAGTCAGTGGACCTCCGCGTCAAACTATGACGCTCTACGTGGCCGTAGTTATGGCGGGAGTAAAGGTCCGGTTACGTAGTATAAAGAGCGATAAAGTCCGCATCGGGAGGAGGTCGGGGTGGATGGTTGGGTCCAAAAACACAGGACTTTCATCTTTGTTTGTGTCCCATGTGAAACAAAAAGTCAGTGTTGGCTTATTTTAAGTTTAACATAGCGTAACATCATGTACATAATGTAGCCGACTTAACTACGTAACAAACATACTTATTTAAACCCAAACCACAATCATTTCCTAAACTTAACCAAGTAGTTTAGTTAACTAAAAACACAAGACTATTTGTGTTCCGTGTGAAAGCAAAAGTCAACATTCACTTATTTCAATTTACGTCCGTAGCTTAAAACATCGTAACAAATGAAAGTCATTTTAAGCTAAATCACGATGTTTTGTACTAAACCTAACCAAGTAGTTTTGTTGCGTTTTGTTTTGTTTAGTTTCAATTTACAACGTTAACCACGTGTTTAAAACTGCTACCGTAATCTGGGCGAAAATACGTTTCCCTTGAAAAGTAATTGCGAATGCATATAACGAGCGGGAATGCAAAAGTGACGCTAGGTGGGTTACCTAGAGCGTCATAGTTTGAAGCATTAGGCCAATGACCAAGCTTCCGTATTTGACAAGTTGGGAGTGAGCACATGTTGCTGGTGTAGACAAGGTGTAACTGTCAGACTTCTAGTACAGAAATGCTCGGTGCTTCATCTGTATTTGGTATTCCTGAATAAACATGGTGTCTACGGAAAAGAGGCTCATCTACAGGGGCACTATAGAAGTTGCTGTATCCATGTCCAAAACTCTACCCAATACAGGGAGTCATCTCTGTATAAACAATGGATGACCATTTCTTTAAAACTTTGTAAAAAATGTGGACACATTTGTTCAGCCCAACTTCTGGGACATCATTCTGTCTTCTTACTTTGTTGTTGTGGCTGTACTTGGTTATTATGGGCCCTTTTCATTACCTGTTAGCTTTTGACACCATTAAGAGAGGGGATTGGAAAGGGGGTGGCCAGTCTTTCCCCTAAGGGGAGTTGTTGGTTTGTAGAGGCTAAAACAGAAATGCTAGACATGTTCCAATAATCTATCAATGGGCCATGTGAGCTGTAAGGGCATTTGTAGTGAAAACACTGTCTAGTCACAGCGGACACTCACATACACACTGTGAACACTGGTATTTTTCCATCATGCTTTGATGCTTTGAGATGAGGTGTCAGGCTTGGCTGGGTAGTCTAGTCCTGCCAATGAGAGCGATGCTGTTTTGTTTTTGTGTTTCTCTCTCCCGCTCTCTCTCTCTCTCTTTCTCTCTCTCTCTCTCTCACACACACACTCATTGATTCATTCTTCTCCTATTCACACTCTCATGCTCTTACTTCCTCCCTCTCTTTGGCTGGCAGTGTACTCCAAACAAAATGGAATTTGGCACATTTGCAAAAGACTGTTGAACTGCCATCAAATACTGCGAGGCAATTGCCAGTATGCTCGCTGCAGATTGGGGTCCGGTCATTTGGTGATTCCCGTGCCAGATCGGGGGGAGCTTTGGAAATTTTTGGTGTGAAGACACAATGGAAATGAGGAATTCGTAATCCAAAGGATGCACACAAATAAGCACATTCCATCACATGACTTTGTTGGTGAATTGACCCCAAATGGTACCAACAATGACCACAACGAATAGCTAAGAATCTGCCAATAGCCATCTATGATTGCCAAAAAAGCTCAAATCCAAAGAGGTTGCATTACAGGAATCCAAAGAACTCCGAAGAGATTTTCCATTTGGTGGTTTATCATAAAGAGAGAGAGAGAGGTCGAGTGGTATTACAGCCACTACACACTGGCGATCAAAGTCAAATGTGGCACCAGATTTTTATTTACTTGGAGTATTCTGCCAGCTCTCCTCTTTGTCTTCCCCCACTTCCCCCACAGAATAGATACTGTAAAGAACAGGTCTCTTGAGCACCTCAATAATACAAAACTCAAAGGAACACACCATGTCTTCAGTAGATTATCCTGTTGGTGTGATGAGAACATGGACACCAAAATCAGTCATGTCTCCTGGGCAGATCCTTGGCTCCAGTGCTTCATGCCAGTAGGCTCCATGCTGACGCAAACACCTAAGCAAACCACTCTGTTGCGCGATAGCAGGCTCCATGTCATTTTTCCCATGCTGCCCCGCCTATACATGAAACAAACCATTGACACAAAGGCACCAGAAAATGATTAGTTGGGTGAATCTGTCATCATCACTCTGTTGCCATGAAAATAAGACAGCTGTGCGATATATACTTCAATATTGTCACCTAGCACTGGTTGATTGTGTAGGAGTAGTTATGCTTTAAGAAAATGCATGGCAAATCTAACTGTTTCTATACATCATACTGTATATAGAGTGTGTATTTTGACATAAAATCACTGACCGCTAACCTACAGGTCCACACATCCTGTTATGTTAGCATGTGATTGTAAAAAAAAACAAAAAAAAAACATGTGACTCAAGGTCTGCCTTCTAAAATGACCTTGTGGAGTGATGTACTTGGCAGCCATCCATTATGGTGAAATGGATGACTCCATAGCCGGACATTATAAAGAAAGAGGTCATGGTTAATGGCATCGTTTAGCGTTATTGGTATTGAAAGAGACTCCTAGAGGTGACCCCCACTTGTAAATAGATTTCAACAAAAGGGAAGCTTATATAATTTTAATAAAATAGCATGAAACTCCACAGTCTAAATGAATTTGGCCCGCGTTGAATGACTGATTCACAAATTGTGAATTGACAGTCCTATGATGTTTTCATATACAATAAGGGGATTATACCTGTATTACAAGATGTGGGTTAGTTTTAGGTCACCAATTAAGTCTAAAATTGTATTTAATTATTTGAGGATACACTACAAGACCTATGTACACACATTATTTTCAGCATAGGGATCACAAATAGACAACAGTGGCCCTTTGCTTAAATAATTTGGCTTTTTTGTTTCTACATCTTCCCTCATGGGGTTGCATCCAAATGTTCAAATTAGGGCTGTCAAAGTTAACGCGATAATAACGCGTTAACGCAAATTTGTTTTTTTAACGCCGCTAATTTCTTATAACGCATTAACGCAACTTGCGATTTTTAGGTTGTAGCGGGCTCAGTTTTAAAGCTAGAGTGAAGATACTGGTTATCATATGAAAACTAGAAAACCTAAGGAACCCATTGGTACCAACCAGATAAACATGAACAGATAAAAAAAAATATGGACAATCATATGATTAATCGCGATTAAATATATTAATCGATTGACAGCCAAGTCCTAGTTCAAATATTTTTTAAGAAACCTAGTGTAGATGCAATAATATGCAGTACAAATTTAAATCCCATTTTAATCCCAATGAAGATGACCTTAATGCACCATCTAAAAATCAATACCTTCCCTGTTGAGAGAGGCATGCCAACCGATACTGGGTCTCATTCTGCAGCAGGCTTGTTTTATAGGTCACAGTGTGGAGAGTCCATGGCACTGAAATAACTTGCACTGCTCTCATCAGTAACTGTGTTGACATGTGCAGGAAACCACAGATAATGGAACTGGACATTTTTGGGGCTTGATTTAAACATAAAATGAATAATCTGTTTTCCTACTGTCAAATTTAAGAATGACAGAAGTTCTTTATCATATTTCTTTCGACTCAGGATTTGACCCTTTTTTTTATAAATTTGGTGCCATCTGGTAGTCTCAATCTGCTACCCACTACCCCCTGCATCAACCCTGCCAACCCCTCCCATCCCGATCCCTGCCACCCCCCACCCCCCCCCCCCCCCCCCCCCCCCCCCCCC
>CAKAOH010020720.1:21766-43187 GCA_916701665.1 Sebastiscus tertius
CCACACACACACACACAAACACAAACACACACACACACACACACACACACACACACACACACACAAACATAAAAAATCAAGATGTCGTAACTTTTACGAGAGCACCAATTGTCGTTGAAGTTGGTTAGTAGTCGTCTGACTACAAAAATGACTCTATCCGACATGCGCGGGTCGTAATGAAAGACAACCAATTGTGGATTTACGACGCCGAAGAAGCCGAGGGGGAAGATGTCCAAATATTTGTATCTTCTCTTGAGTAGCTGACAATGTAGTTGGCAATGGTAGTTGACATTGCAGATCCCAGAAGTCGGTCTTTGGCCTCTGCAGGATCACCTTTGCACAAGGCCCATGGTCGTGACCATAGGGAAAGTTCAGTGGTTCCGGTCCCAGCATTAAATGGCTGCAGGATGGGGGGCAGAAGTGAGCGTGCAACAATTATTTTCCCTCCAAATATTGTAGTACGGTTTGTAGAATTTCAAATTCCCCTCGAGTCATCGGGGGGAGAAAAGCTGAAATTACACAAAATGTTTCCTTTGGATGGTTGGAGTTATGGAAGGCAAACGTGCTCATCACAACTTCAAGCGAGAAAGCTTCGATAAACGGCAAAAGATATCAACAACACGAGCGGTATTTGATGCAGAACATCAAATGTGGTGGTAGCTAGAAGACCTGAATTCAACCACAACCGGCCTCAGCCACAGTTGCCTCGCCGAGCTTATTTCTATTTTCTCTGCAATGCTGTTTTACTCCCTCCTGGTATTTTTGTTCATTTGTTTCATTCAAGACAAGAGTTATCGAGTATTGCTTGCTAATGGTGAACGGCGCAAACACGCAGGCCAAAGTTCACCAAAGTTGAACTTGAGGTGACGAACTTGCATCCCAACGAGTGAATCCATTAATTGTGGCTATTCCAGGATATCCCCAATTGCAATGATCTCTTACACCATTCCCAGGACCGCAGCTAGGAGTCCAATTATAAGCTGTGAGGCCGATGAATTTACAGAGAACAAATTACACTGGTAATTGTGTAGCCTAGCATTCAAAACATGCAACAAGATCATTACTGCCTGTGCAGTGTATAGTACATGCACATCCCTGCATCCCGCAGACAATGATAACGACTATAATGAAGATAGTTCGAATTCTTTCTAAAATAAATGGTTGAACTAAATAGCAAATAAAAGAGTCAAAAAACATTTAGTGTTTACAGTTTTTAATGTTCTATCTTGAGCATAGCATTGCTCTTTTATGTACAAAGTGTTAATGTTCAGTCACAATTCTTCTTCTCGCAATGCAACATCATCCATCGGTCCATTCTTCTGTGCCTTTGGCTGGTAACGGACCGGCCAGGGGCCCAGTAGATGGGGGAAGGGTTTTTTTCCCTAGAGATAAAGATAAGAAAGATAGAAATTTTGACCTTTGTGTGTAATTAACTACCAAATGAGAAGAAAAAAATAAAAAACGCAATTTGTTCATGTTGCCCTTACCTTGGCAAGAACTCAAGAGTCCGTCAACCAGCACCAGAGGAAGCATTACCCCACTATTTGAAGCATTGCTTTCTCCAAGCATTCACTGAACCGCTTCAGCAAATGTGCTTAATGGTTTAAGACCCCCACCTGTATACAACGTAGCATCGGTCATTAATAATGCGTTATCTGAGGCACTATGCATAATTCAGAATGGGGTAGTATAAGCTTACCGGTTGCTGCAGTAGCTTTTCTTGTAAGCTGCAATCCCCTGATGAGCTTTTGACAAGATGTTATACCACTTTTAGCAAACCACAGCAGTGAAGTTAGCAATAATATTGCTTGTTTCGTATCATAAAAAAAACATGAAATCATCAAAATGAATGTGACTTGTAGGGATGGGCGACACCAAACTTTTTTAATTCGATACCATACCGATAATTTTTGTTACAATTTTACCGATACTGATGCCGATCATTTCTTAAATGGGTATGTGATTTTTCACATGGCACATACCGGCCGTTATTAACAAATTTATTACAAAGCATATATAAGTAATCGGTAAGTATCGATCCGCCCATCCCTAGTGACTTGGACACTCAGTTTACATTTAAATTATAACATCTCTGTAAAGCCTCTCATTCTCTCGAGCAAGCAAGACTGAAAGAGGTACATTTACTGATTATACCGTCTAGTCTGCGCCAAGAGATGCGTTATTCAAAAGAACTGTGAAAAATGAAAGCAATACGATTGGGAAATGAATGATAGACAGTAAGAAAAGAACAGTGTGTGCTCATCCGACTTTACCTGCTGTTAACAAGCAACCCACAAACTCTCAAAATGTTTTTTACACAAGGAAAGGAATTTAAAACTTAATGAATTACATTTTATGACGAGAAGCACGACTAAAATGTCGTAGGCAGCGTTTCACAAAGTTTATAACTCAACAACACACAAAATTGCGCATTGTTTTTTAAGGGAGTCTTGTGGACTTTCTCCCAACATTTGTAAAACTGTGACATGTTTGACGGCAGACAAACAGACAGTGTGTTCCCAAACATCTGCTTGCTTCTCTTGGCAGGTAACATACAGTTTAGATTGTGCCCATGCAATGTCTTTTATTTAAATGTCACAAAATTGGTGTTATGTGTCTCAAGTGAACCGTGATGGTACTCGTTTTTCTACGGTAGGCCTACCGTAGGTACCGTCAGGACTCGAGACTAATGGTTTCCCATCGTCCCGGGGACGGTAGAAAATGTGTTTGGGATGCAAACAAGGGATGCACCGATCCGACTTTTTCAGTCCCAATACCCCGGCTTTGCGTGTCGGACGATACAGAGTACCGATCCGATACCAGTGTTTAGTTAATAAGCTGTATGCCTCACTGTGTGGAAGTGACTGGGATCATTCTTTTATGTGTGAGGCAACATCAGGTTTGACGTTAACATTGCTTTTCATAGAAATGTTTTAAAGACATAGATGGTGGTTACTTATTTTTTTATATGTTACTTATTCAGTCTCTCTTTCAAACTCTCAAACTTTTCGTAGGTATAGCTGTGAACGGTGTTTAAGAACAGCCTGTGCCAGCAGACTTTTCTTAGTAAACAGTGAAAATATTTAGGTTGTTACTTATTTTTATATATCTGTTACTTATTCAGTCTCTCTTTCAAACTCTCAAACCAGAATCGGTGATTGTTGTTGTAACAGTGGAAAGACTAACAAAGTCGGTTTTGGTGAGTTTTATTTGGTTTCTGTCGAGTTTGAATGAAGTGTGTATTGACGATCAGCAAGGTAAAATGACTGGAGTCTGGTGGCTTTGAAGAGAGCGTATTAATTGTATATTTTGTACGTTAATAAGTCCAAATCCCTGTTGATTTTGTTTATTATATATTCACTTTCAACAGCATCGCACCAGAAAAGGGGCGAAAATTTCCGTGTGCATGTTTCCATCGCTGCCGGCAACTACTGCAGAGTCATTTGTCGCGGGAATGAATGCAGATTGTAACCTTTCCCACTGAAGACAAAAGCCAGATGTTAGTGGGTGTTTGTGGCTTTTTTGTCCAGTGGGAAAAGGGGCTTTTCGTGCACACATTTTCACCTCTTGAATAGGAGGTAGGGAGGTGAGCCAGTTGGCGACTCAGCTGCCTTAAAGACAGATGCAAACACACAAAAGAAAGACAAATGTAACAAGTGTTTTGTTACTGTTTAATCCCAGTGGCTGGATAATAGCTGGATGGTCTTGCCAGAGTTTACAGGTCAGTTCTGTAAATCACACTCTTTTAGTTTTACTTTTTAACTAAAGCATGTTGATCATCTGTTGAAACGTCTAAAAAAGAGGCAGCGCCGTAACGTTATATGGACTCGCTATGGCGAGGAAGACGTGGACAGTATGGCTTCTCCATTTTGCAGAGAGAATTGGACGTAAACTACCTACGTTTTACTCGCTATATCTATTGTACATTGTTATCTTGATAGCTACGCTCCGATTACTGTAAAAAGAGGAGAGCCTGTGGGTGGCCAACCAAAATTTCTGGCATGTCAGAAATTCATCCGACTGTCCGACGACTCTAAATGAGTCGTGCCGCTCAAAATTCGGGCCAGAAACAGGCTAAAATCGTACAGCATAAATCCATCTAAAGTTATTGTCCTGTCTACACAAAAATGTCATCCGTCACGACTGGAACATTAGAGCATTTATAAGTGTAACCGTCTTTTTGCTATACTCTATTACAACAGAGCTAAAACTTTATATTATGTCTCAATATATTATTTTTGTCCCACTCCTGTGGGTGGGTGGGTGGGTATGTGGGCCCAGCTCAGCCAGGACAGAGATGTGTCATGGGCTAAGAAAACAGAAAGTAGAAAGTAGAAATACATATTTTTGGCATATGCACTGGGTGAGCAGCTTGAACTGCATGTTTTGGGGCCATTATTGGATTTTTGGCATCCATTTAATACAGTTAAAGTGTAAATTTGCTCACTATTTCATTGTCTGAGGCGTTCCCCGAGCCCAGCTGTTCTTAGTAAACATGTAAATCTGCACAAACAGTCTTCATTGCATCATAAATGGACCTCTAAAGCTCACTTATTAACACATTTGTTTCTTTATTGAAGGTTATGTGTCGGACTACTTTTTGGTCGGGAGCGCTGACTTCCTGTCTGTTTCCAGGCTGTATGCTAAGATAAGCAAATATTTAACAATATTTAAAGTCATAAACAATGAACAAATATGCCGGTTGTATCCAGCTTCTCATCTAACTCTGTAGCAAGAAAGCAAATAAGCATTTTCACAATACAATGTACTGTAAAAACTCAGTACACACTATATTTTGGTCTCAATTATTTAAAAAAAAAACAACAACAATTTAAGTGACCTTTACCAAAACGTACTAAAATTACTACTTTATAATAATTATGACTTTATTCTCATAATACAGCTTTTTTTCATGTAAATTTATCACTTTATTCTCAAATTCTCAGATTAATTTTTTTTCCTCCATGTGGCCCTAATACTCCGTCGTAACAACGTCATTTTAACTTGTCAAAATTACATTTTAGTTATCTAAAAAGGACAATGTAGATATCTACAATTGAGGGGAATTAAAGATATCTTGAACTGGAATTACGACTAGTCAGAATTCAGTTGCGGATATCCGTGGATATCTGTAATGACAAACCCCGTACACATGAATGGCAAAAGTAGTTTGAATCGTACTAGTCAAAATGTAATTACGGATATCTTGAATTAGAGTTTTCACTGGGCAAAATGACGCTGCAGATATCTGGATTAAGACAAATGCATGTAAACGCAGTGAATGCCGGCGGCCCAAACTGCTGCTGCTGTAAAATGAGGGTCATGAGGGGGAGGAGGGTGCGTGGGGGGATGGGTGGGGATTACGTGTGTGTCATTACACCCACAGACAGCTGCGGGTGTAATAAATATGATGAAAGAGTTAGAAGGGGACAGATGAGGGGACAGCAGAGATGAGGGCTTTGTGTTTTTTTGTGTCCGCTCCGTCCAATTTCAGGGCGGGAGAGCGAGCGAGGCGACGCATCACTCTGCACACTCACTAAGCCCTGTTTGACTTTGCAGCAGTTCATCACGAGTCGGGCCTATCTGCAAACAATAAAACTGCTCAGGCAGACAACATTCTTCTCCACCTCCTCCTGGTCTCCTTCTAGTCTCCCCTTGGCCTTTCACCCCTCCTTTGCATCCTTCTTTTTTACTCCTAACCCTCCTCCTTATCCCCTAACTTCCTCCTCGCCTCATTCACACTTCCATCCCTTCAGCTCCTCTTCACCACCCCCCTACCCTTCTTCTTCTTCTTCCCAGCCTCCCTACCATCCCCCTCCTCCTCCTCCTCCTCTCCTAAATCTATCCCTCCCTCCTCTTGTCCTCTTCCCCTGGCCTCCCCTCTGCACTGCAGCACCTATACGCTCATTAATCTCCAAGGTCCCCGTAGTGCGACACACAATGTGTGCGTTATGTGCACGTACGGGTGTGTATGTGCAACGCAATGTCACACTCCCTGAAAGGCCACATGTACTATCAAAAGGCAGATTTATACTTCAACGGTCCGCGTGACGTACATTTTTGTTAGCTGCTGAAATTCTGCGCAATAAAAAAAGAAGATTTGTATTATTTCCCAAGTTGCTCTGCAGGAGGGGGGGGGGGGCACTTTGATCAGTGCGTCACTGATCAAACGCCACGCTTTTACAGCAACCCATGCATGAGCATGTGAGAGCCTTGGAAGACTCGTACATCCGCAATCCCACCATCATTTGTGAGACATAACGCTGTCATGATTTTGCGATCTGATCCCTCACATATAGAGGACAGAACCTGCCAAAATAAAAAATAAAAAATAATAAATAAATAAAGTACATAAAAACAAATGTGTAAAGAAATGTATAAAGAAAATAATATATAAATAAATAAGTTTAGGGGAAATAAATAGGGGGTGAAATGCAAAGGGAAAAGCGTGCAGAAATAAATAAATGCAGAAATGCACACATTTAAAAATAAATATAAAATAAATAAATGCAAAATAAATATGTAAATAAAAACGTAATGCAAAAATATATATTAATCAAAGAATTAATAAACATAAATACATAAATAAATAAAAGGAAAATTGAAATCAAATTAAAACGGAACCTGCCAAAATATAAAAATTACTGAATAAATAAATAAAACAAATGTGTAAAGAAAATAATACATAAATAAATATGTTGGGGGAATAAATAT
Source organism: Sebastiscus tertius (assembly GCA_916701665.1). NCBI lineage: Eukaryota > Metazoa > Chordata > Actinopteri > Perciformes > Sebastidae > Sebastiscus > Sebastiscus tertius. The sequence continues at coordinate 28,481 of CAKAOH010020720.1, forward strand.
GGGGTGAAATGCGAAGGGAAAACCAGGCAGAAATAAATAAAATACATAAATAAATGCACACATTTAAAAATAAATATAAAATAAATCAAAATAAATACAAAAATAAATCAAAATGTATCGCAAAAATAATAAACAAATACATAAATAAATAAAAGGGAAATTTAAATTAAATTAAATTAAATTTAAGACTAAATAAATAAGGGAATGTATAAATAAATAAAGAAGCAAATTAAAACAGAAATATCAATGTATGTAACATTTTATCAATTAATTAATGGCTACATTTATTTTTAATATTATTTTTGCAACATTTAATGACTTATTTATTTATTTATTGGGTCATTTATTAATTTATTAATTTATTTTTGATTTTGGCAGGTTCCTCCATCACAGAGAGTCCTCATCCTTGGAGCCTCCTCTCTTCCTTTCCCAGTAAAGCAGCACATAAATCACTCATTTGTGTAACTGGTCCATCAGTCACGTACTAACAGACTCTGCTGTCAGGCTCTTAAAGTGATTTTCTCTGGCTGTTAGCATTTGTCAGCATCTGTCAGACTGTGTCATCATGACGGTCAGTGGTTTTCTAAACAGTTCTTGGCAGTTTGATGAAACGGCCATCAGAAACCTGCACGTTAAACTGGGCTAAGTCAACACTTTTAGGGCTGACAAACTCGGAAAGACGCACCGTAAACAGACTTGAAGAAACTCACTACCCTGACAGCAATATTAGGCTACAGACAACCCACAATGCAACACCTCAAAATGGATGTCCACAGTTAGTCACATGACAAACGAGAGGCACAACCTTACAGTCAACTGGCCAAAAACGGGTTGTTGTGTGTTATCACGCAAGATTGTCTTTGCAAACCAACAAGGTGATTGCATCTTGACGAGTTAAAATCTGGCGCCTTAAGACATTGAAAGTGTGTTTTCGACATCTTCATGAGTTCAAAACTGGGAGCAAACACCTTTCCTGTGATTTACCGCAGCAACGTAGCTCTGTTTACTTCCTGTACTGCTTCTTTCTCTAGTCAACTATTTCTTTCTTTCTCAAATATGTTTTAAAAATTGTATTTAATAAATAAAATAAAATTAGAAGGGGGTTGGGTGGGGCAGCATCTTGTTATAGAAATTAAAATCAAGCGAGAGGAAAATAGGTACATACATCAGACAGAAAAAATACTAATATAAATAAATAAATAAATAAATATGTAAATAAATAAATAAAATACGTAGGGGGCGGCATATTAATAATGTAAAATAAAATAAAATTAGGAAGGGGGGGCGGTATCTTGTAAAAATAATATATCAAGCGAGAGGAAAATAGGTACATTCATCAGACATTAATGGAGAGCAGAAAAAATACTAATAAAAATAAATTAATTAATAAATAAATAAGTAAAGTAAAATAAAATATTCATCATTAGACGTTACTGGAGAGCAGAAAAAAATACTAATAAATAAATAAAGGAGGGGGCATGTAGTTGTCAGCCTTATTGAGATATTCAATAAAGGGCTTCCAGGTCTTGTCAAAGGATTTACTACAGCAGGGTCTGTAGGTGAAAATCTACAAATCAAACTAGTACTATTAAAATTAATAGATTTAAAAATAGATAAAATGACATGATTAGTAGATCAGCAGGGATTTATCATTTTCATCACCTACTGTAAGTGCGAAATGTTAAACTATATATCCTGAGTTTATCAGGAGACCGTTTGCAGCAAGACATCACAGCTAAGCAATAGTCACACCAAGGTAGCGGAAACCTGAACACACACAGGAGCCGCCGTGCGAGAGGTCACATGACCGCATGTGACGACGGGATCATGGAAGTCAGATTGTCAAATTTCAACGAGCTCAAAAACACCAGACTTTAGATCTTGCATGACAACACAAACGAAACAAACGAAACCCCCGGCGTGGAAATGTACAGAACCGCGTCCCCCCTGTCCCCTGTGTGAGTGGACGTCCACTGCTCGCCGTCCTGCCCCTGTTTGCACGGGGAGAGGGGGAGACAGAGGGACCGGACCGGGTGAGTAAATGTGTTGACAAAAGTGGAAATAATAGGATGGCCATGTTGTGCTTTCCTATTTTTTCTCTCCCTTCCATGATTAAGACAATAATGCCTCCACGCTTTCAATTCCAAATACCAAACTGTCAGAAGACATCAGATCACATCCTCTCTCTCTCTCTCTCTCTCTCTCTCTTTCTCTCTTTCTCTCTCTCTCTCTCTCTCTCCCTCCAGCAGCTGTATGCATTGCATGACAACAGCAAGCATTTCATTCATGAGTCACTGTGCAAAGGACAGAGGGATTAGATAGTACGAGCATGATGATGATGATGATGACTTTGAAAAACAACACCTCAATCCCATCATCACTATTTAAGAGGACACGCTCCGTATATAAATATAAAAGGTTAATTGTAAGGTAACGAAAACACAATGATTCTTATTTTTTCAGGTGATTATACATTAAAAATAACATACTTATATAAATTTAATATTAGGAAATAGATCCCCCTAAATGCTACACACTGTTCCTTTAACTCATTTAATCTGATGAATCACTTAATTCAGATTCAGGATTTTGGTCGAGGATTGTTTTTTTTTTTTTGGGTGATGACGTCAAAACCTCAATCGAACCTTCAAATGTAAAAAAAAAATTAAAGCTGCAAGCAGCGATGATCCCTTGCACATCCACGCACGTCGGGAGTACTGGTGGGATAAAGGTCAACACGACCGGCACAATAAAACAGGAACTCCGCTGAGTTTAATTACGCCTCCCACGAGAGTCTGCGACAAACGGTTCATGAGTTATGAAAGAGGGCGCGGCTAAAGTTTAGGGGCGGGGCTATAAATTCCCTCAGACCTGGACCGTCATCACGGATAGGAAATTTGGAGCAGATTTGACAAAAGTACACTGAAGTTACAACAACTTCCTGTTTTATGGCGAAATGCACTTTTTTCGCCGTTACGCCGCGTCACCAATGTTGCATTAAAACGCAAATGATTGAAAAGTTTTGATCACAAAGGTCTTCAGATGGTCCTGACCAAATTTGAAGTCAATCAAATGAATTCTCCAGGAGGTGTTTGTTAAAGTACACGGCCTGTAAAACGCTAAAATTGGACGAAAATGGCACATTGAATTCAAAATGGCTGACTTCCTGTTGGGTTTTGGGCATACCTCCAAGAGGCTTTTTTGTGCGTCTCCACATGTTACATCTGCCTGCCAAATTTCATACATGTAGGTGATACCTGAACGAGGGGCTCAATTTTTCCAACTTTGTAGGGGGCGCTAGCGAACCCTTAAAATAACAAACAAATAATAAAATAACAAACCTTCGCCGCCCGATGTTGTCGGTTCTCGGACACTAATGACATTTGTTACAGCCCTAGTTAATAAACAAATGTCTAACACATTTATCATATCAATTTTACAGGCAATAATATGTCAGATGCTGCCTCTAAGTGGCCAAACAATCAGTGACTGCAGCTTTAAGTCTAGAGCTTGTGCGTGATTACCATTGCATCTAAAGACAGCCACGGCCTAAATGCAAACAAAAACCAAGCATTCGTGCAACAATGGGCTCCTAATAATACCTGTGCATTAATGTCACAACATGTCATGTCCGCTAAGAATGATCCATCACAAGCGATCAGCCCCTCTATCCCTCCATTTTGTGCTCTCTCATGTAGTGTGGGTGGTGTGTCCCATTTCTGTTCGGGATGATGGGGTAGTGGTTATCTACAGTCCAGATGGCCCGCCAAATGGAGCATTTCCACATGCATAGTCAAATCAAGTGAGAAGGGAAGAATTTTTCCAAGAATGCATAGCAACTGATGCTGAGAAATGGCTAAAATATGCACAAATATAACCTAAATATTAGTTAAAAAATGCAAAATCAGAGGGGATATAGTATGCACATGCAGCGTATGTTACTTATTCTTCATGATGAGTATCTGACAATTGCTGTGCGTCATTAGGGATACATCGATACCGATATATATACATATATGTATGTATATATAAACATTATATACTGACATTTTAACTCCTGTTTAAGTTTTGAGAAATTTGTTGCTGCATTAAATTTACACTTGAATTAAAATTTTGAAGATTATTTACCAAGTTGCTGGTGCACGATTTATTATTTTAATAATAAATAACAATTTTAGTGAATTTATTAGGGGTGACCTGAATGCTTCAAAGCTTTGGCCATTACCATGTTAATCGACCTCCAAATGGTCGCATTTAGGGGGATCTATTTCTGGATATTATATTTATAAGTATGTTTGGTTTAATGTACCTGAAAATAATAATCACTGTGTTTTCGTTACCTTAGAATTAACCTTAGTTCTCCTACACGTTTGGCACAAAAGACAACTTTCCTGTGGTTGCAATCTGCAACCACACCACTAGGTTCCACCAAATCCTACACACCGCACCTTTATGTATTTTTTTTATTAAATCAACTTTCTTTAATGCACATAACTCGTCAGTTCATGCCTCCCTTTGTGTGCGTCAAGTGGGGGAGAGCAAACTGTGTTTTGACCGCAGTGAAAATGTATTTTTGAAAGGCTTAACGCCAACAAATTTGGACTGAAGCTCAATATTTCAGTTTTTCTATTAAAATATTTCAGTTTTTATATTATATATATATATATATAATTAATATTATATTATTAATAATATATATAAATATGTAATAATAATGTATAAATCCCAAAATAACCCATGAAATAAGGAATATATTCAACAGTAATTGTTATTATTCCAAAGCTTCGAATACCTTCGAATATTTCTCACCGAAGCTTCAAAGCCTAAAAAAGGTATTCGGGACAGCCCTGAAATTTATACCTATGTATTTATTTGTTAGTAAAGCAGTGGTGTTGCCTTACACATTAAAGAATGATCCCAGTCACTTCCACACAGCGAGGCATACCGATTATTAATTAAACACTGGTATCAGATCGATACTCGATATCGGCCGATACCCGAAGCCCAGGTATCTCTATCGGGACTGAGAAAGTTGGATCGGTGCATCCCTATGTGTTATGTCAATAGAAGACACCATGGATGCGCTGGACTACAGCCTCTTCAGAGCTCTGATACCAACAATAGTTGACCTGTTGACCTCTAGCTTCTCGTAGCTCCATTACCCAACCGAGAGCACTTTGACGCGAGTGATAGTGTTGCAGTAAAAGTAATGGGATAGGCCCCACGCCTGTCACTTTACACATGAGTCTTAAATATCTACTTAGTACAAGTGGTAAAGCTGCACGGGCGAAACATTCCTGCGTCTAATCACTTTGAGTGGAGAGAAACTGATGAGTTCATTTCAGGACAAACAACGATAAACCCAAAGCTAGCACTATACGCATGACATGGACGTTGAAATCGCTGATACTTATAAGTATCTGGGAACCTTGTTTGACTCCCAACTAAACTAAATACAGCTGCTGTGGAAGCTTAACTCCTTTGTAACACTATCTTTAGTGTTTTTATCAGCCATTTATTGAAAGTCTTTTAACTTTTACCTTTATTTGTTGGTTTAATGGGTTGTCTGTGAAAGACAGGAATAGTCTCAATAGTATCGTTAAGATCTGCTCCAAGATAATCGGAGTCCAGTAGTTCAGAAAAATGAATTTGCATTAATGCTTTATTATCGCGCTAACTTTGACAGCCCTACAAAAAACGCAAACTTGGTTAGGTTTAGTAAAAAACATCATGGTTTGATGTTAAAATGACTATGTTTGTTACGTTATTTAAGTTACGGATGTAAATTGAACATGGGACACGAAGGATTTTATCACTGATCGCAATAAAAACACAATAAATTGATACGTGGTGAATGTGCGTTATCGGGATAATTGTGAATATCCTCACTAGTGACTTGAAAAAGCTCTCTAGCTTATGATGCAAGAATTATGCTGTCAGAACTAGGGCTGTCTAAGTCAACGCGAAGATGTAAATTAATTTTAAAACCATTAATTTCTTTAACACATTAATGCAACTTGTGATTTTTAGGTTGTAGCGGGCTCAGCTTTAAAGTTCTAGTGAAGATACTGGTATCATATGAAACTAGAAAACCTAAAGAATCCATCGGTACCAACCATGTCATACTAGCTTGTTAAGAGGGAGGATAAATAACGCTCCAAAAATGTTGCTGTCATGGCCATTTCAATGAATGTAAATGGTTCTATGGGTACCCACGAGTCTTCACTTTATGATAATCACATGCAGTTTGGGCAAGTCATAGTCAAGTCAGCACACTGACACACTGACAGCTGTTGTTGCCTGTTGGGCTGCAGTTTGCCATGTTATGATTGGAGCATATTGTTTTATGCTAAATGCAGTACCTGTGAGGGTTTCTGGACAACATCTGTCATTGTTTTGTGTTGTTAATTGATTTACAAAAATAAATATATATTAAATACTTGACAAATCTCCCTTTAAGGTTCATTTTGAACAGATACAGAAATGTGCAATCAATTTGCGATTAACTATTTTAATTGATTGACACATCCCTAGTAAGAACAGAATAAGAAAATAAATCAGATTGATTAGATTATATTCACCAGAAGTATAAAACATGACATGTCCCTTATAAATTAAAAAGGAAATACCACTAATTTGTGAAGGAAATGTCTTTGATTTTGGGGTTGCTGGAGAAAAAAATATAAATATTGCCTGACAATGGCTGATATATTAGACTTCAGGACATCTCTGACTACATACATCCTGAAAATCAAACATTTTAATGTATTAATTTAGATATTTTTCAAAGTAAAAGTCCCTTAAAGTGTATGATTTAACTTTTTCTCATGGTCTAGTGTTAAAAAAGATAACAAAAATCGCAATACATATCGAATCAGCACCCAAGTGTTGTGATAGTATGGAGTCAGGAGATAGGAGTATCGTCCCAGCCCTAGTAGTAACTAGTAGAATTGAAACCCTGGTGTCTGTAGCTGGCTGCAGAATGCATCCTCATCTTCACCTTGTTGTCTAAATTAAATATAGCTCAGGGTGACGATGCACACCTTGAGGAGGGTTAGATATCCTAAAGAAGGACACTTTGACTCTATATTTGGCAACACATCCTGGCATTTATGGCTCTGCTAGTGGAAGCCTGCAGATCTAACAAAAGATAAATTGTCTTTCCATTTGTCATCCTTCCAGTTAAATTTCATTTATGATGTGTAATGAGCCCCACTGGGCCACATAGACGTTTCATTTTGTCTTATCGAGGATGGCATTGGGTGTTATCATCAATAGAGATCTGCTACACAAAGATGACCTTGTTTTCCACCCGGTCTGCCTCTGATCAGCAGCACTCAACGGTCAGCGGAGCCTAAAAATATATATATAGACCGCTTTCTAAACTTGTCTTTATTCCAAATTACAGCAAAGAAGCAGAGTACATTATAATAAATCCCTGGAGGTCAGCGCCCGTAAGGATCAATGACAGTAAAACATTAGTGCCCGGGCTGCTGCTGTAGAAATCCTGTTGTTCTATTTAGTGTCTGACTGTATTGACGGTTTAAAAGTGGGAAGTAAATGACAAAATTGAATCTATTTGATTTGTATACATAGACACGAATTTGACTTGGTTAGGATTAGCCAACGAATTACTTAGTTAGGTTTAATTGAATATTAATCGTGATTCTGGCTTCCCACATTAAATGAACACGATTTAATTGCAATATTGATTTTAAAATGCCCTCAAATGTCTTGTTTTGATGCAAAGATTTGTTAATTAGCAGGAATGTAGAACAAAGTGAAAGTGAAAGCAGTGCTCTGTTGATTTAGTTTGAAGAAAAAAAGATGAGATGTACTGTGAATAAGAAGGACCAGTCTTATTTTTAGGGCTGTCCTCGACCAAAGAAACTCTTAGTCGACTCAAGAAATCTTCGTTGACTAAAGAAATCTTAGTCGACCGCGACCAAAACAACAAAAATATTTGTACAAATTTAGGAGGACAATGTTGCACAACATGGACGTCAAATCAATAAAAAATATTTCGTCCCTAAGATCAATGAATATTCGTGATCACAACATTGATCAAAAATAATCATGATTATCATTTTGCCCGTAATCGTGCAACCAAACAATCCAAAAACCCAAACATTTCCAATTATATATAAAATAGTGTAAAATCTAGGGAAGAAATTGTCAGTATAGTCGACTAATCGATCAGTTGATTTAATCTACAGATCTGTAAGTTTCTCCACAAAGAATCTTTATGTTTACCAGATGATGTGCTTGGAAAAAAGTCATTCAGCATGAAATAAAAAGCGACCAATGGAGTAGAGAAGCTGCTCAGCCTCCTATAGCAACATAACGATGCTCTGAGGATATTACAGCTCCATATTGAGCAGTGTTGTGTCGTTCTCACCGTGATAATAACCCGAGCACAGAAGATGTGAAAGAGCTTCAATGATCCCACAAGGTCACTATAGCTGCTAAAGAAATCTTAGTCGACTAAAGAAATCTTAGTCGACTAGGACCAAAACAACCGATTAGTCGATTAATCGACTAAGATTTCTTTAGTCGATTAGTCGACTAAAACGACTAGGACCAAAGCAACCGATTAATCGACTAATTGACAAAAGAAATCTTAGTCGACTTGGACCAAAACGACAAAAAGATTTGTAAAAATTTAGCAGGAATGTTGCACAACATGGAAGCAATCAAAGCAATAAAAAATATTTAGTCCTTAAAATCAATGAATATTCGTGATAAATAATCGTGATCACAACATTGATCAAATGTTCATGTTCATCAAAATAATCCTGATTATCATTTTGCCCCGTAATCGTGCAGCCAAACAATCCAAAACCCAAACATTATGTGAAAATAGTGTCAAATCTGGGGAAGAAATTAAATCGATTAAATTGATTTAATCTACAGATCTGTAAGAAACTGAGTTTCTCCACAAAATATCTTGTGTTTACCAGATGATGTGCTTGGAAATAAGTCATTCAGCATGTAAATAAAGCAACTAAATGTAGTAGAGAAGCTGCTCAGCTGACGCTCAGCCTCCTATAGCAACATAACGATGCTCTCTGAGGATAGTACAGCTCCACATTGAGCAGTGTTGTGTCGTCATCACCGTGATAATAAACCCGAGCTCACACACAGGAAGATGTGAAATAATCCCACAAGGTCACTACAGCTGTCATCACACATTGGATGAAAAGAAAACACATTTTTTAAACATTATTACATAACAAACATGTTGCAGATTAAAAAACACACCAAACAATACCATAATAAACCTCTATACGTCACCATGTACCCAGCTGGGCCTAGTGTGCACACAGAGCCCCCCATGCACCATGCAGAGAGGATGATGCTGCTGCAGGCTGGTAATTTTCCTTCACAGATACACAACCTCTCTCTATAGGATCCGTGTTATCTAACCGGCCAGCCAGGCTGCTCTGCGGGTCTTACCGCGGATGAGGGCCGGTGCTGGAGTCCTTGGTGCTCGGAGGAGACAGGCTGGAGGATGGCAGGCTGCAGGAGGAGGATGAAGCTGCACAGTTCCGGTGATGAATGAGAGACAGACGGAAAGCACCGGCTCTCTTCTGTCGGTGATGCACTGGCTGCTCGACACGAACCGGTCTAAGCACCTCCTCCTCTTCCTCCTCCTCCTCCTCCTCCCAGCTCTCTACGTCAAGTCCTCCAGTACTGGAGTCACTGGGGCTCATCACTGCAGCCCTCCCCCTCCACATGCATCCGTGCATGTGTGTATGCGCGTGTGCATGTGTGTGTCAGTATCAAAAGGACGTGCACAGACTTCCAAGGAGCATCTCTGCTTTTTCTTTTTTTTTTTTTGGGAAGTGGATAAAAATGCCATCAGACCTACTAAAATAAACTAAAGGATAAAACTTGTACTATAAATAACATCCAGCCTGTCACTACTACTACTATCATCTTCACATTACAATTGTGCATTAAGCATTTTCACCTTCTACCAACTGCCTACACAAAATAACATAAAATAACATATCTACACAGGGAATGATGGTTTCAAAAATTAAATAACAAATAAAATAAAAATAAATGAATAAAAAATGAAAAAAGACAGTAAACACAAAGTTAATACAAACAAATTTGTGGCTGACAAAATACCAAAATAATGTATAATAACATATGTACACAGGGAATGATGGTTCAAAATTGAGTAGTAAGATTTAAAAAAAAAAATAATAAAAATAAAGAAAGAAAAAATGAAAAAACCAGCAAACACAAAATTAATAACATAAAACATACATACAGATTAATTAATTTAACATTTCGCATATAGGAAAAGATACATATACATGCTTTAATATATAAACAAATGATGGATGACAAAATAATGTATAATATCATATCTACACGTGGAATAATGGTTCAAAATAGTAATAGAGTAGTAAGATTAAAAAAAAATTGTAAATAACAACTAAATAAATAAATAAAAAATAAATAAAGCCAGCAAACACAAACTTAATAAAACAAAAATATAAATACAGATTAATTAACATTTTGCATAGAAAAGGATACATATAAATGTTTTTTTTGGTAAGTAATCAGACTTACTAAAATAAACGTAAATACAGATTAATTAATTTAAAATTTTGCATACAAGAAAAGATACATATACACGCTTTAATATATAAACAAATTGTGGATTACAAATAATATCTACACAGGGAATTATGGTTAAAAAAAATTGTAAATAACAAAATAAATAAATAAAAATGAATAAAAATTTTTAAAAAAACAGCAAACACAAACTTAATAAAATATAAATACAGATTAATTAATTTAACATTTCGCTTAGGAAAAGATACATATACATGCTTTTATTTTTGTAAGTGGATAAAAATGCCATCAGACATACTAAAATAAACTAAAGGATAAAAAACTGAACTATAAATAACATCCAACTTGTCACTACTACTATCATCTTCATATTACAATCCCCCAAAAATCATATTACAGTAGAGCATTTTAACTTCCTACCAACTTTATAACATATATATAATAACATATTTATAACACTGTTTTAGGACTGCATCTGTCACGTTTCCCATTAGGAAGTGAGGAATAACAGCAGCTTCATATCTGTCAGTATATGTTCTGTGTTGTAATTATCCACTCATGATGTGCAGGTGAAGGTATAACATCATTTCAATGCACCACAGCTCTCTCTCCAATGCTTTTAATAACCAGCTCAGGGCGTCCACCAGTGGGACCTCGTGTGAGGTGATGTATCGACAGGGAGATATGTCCCCGTCGGTGCAATCAATGCCTCGGCTCAGGTCCACGCTGCTGATAGGACCGCTGTCACATTGATTAAAAAAGTAATTTAGTTCATCCGCCTGGGTCATAAACAGTAATGTGCCTCATACTGACATCATGGCCTTATTATTCCTGTTTGTGCTCTTTCCTTTTTATGCTGCTTTATTGCATAATATTTGTCGTGGACATTTTGGTATGACAGAGACGAACCTCGGTTATATGGGGTGTCAATAGTAGGCCATAGGACACCACACTTTTCTTCTTTGATTATTATATAAACACCAGTTAATAAAATATTACAAAGTAGTAATTTTACATGTTATTTTCTTTTTTGCTCGTAAAGTTATGACTTTATTCTCGTAACATTATGACTTTTTTCTCGTAACATTACGACTTTATTCTTGTATCATTACAACTTTATTCTCGTAATATTACGACTTTTTTCTCGTAATATTATGACTTTATCAGGTAATATTCCGATTTTTTTTCTCGTAAAGTTATGACTTTATTCTCGTGAAGTAATGCCTTTATTCTCGTAATATTATGAGTGTTTTCTCATAAAGTTCCGACTTTATTCTCGTAACATTACGACTTTATTCTCGTAAAATTACGACTTTATTCTCGTAACATTACGACTTTATTCTCGTAGCATTACGACTTTTTCTCGTAATATTACAACTTTTTTCTCATAAAATAATGCCTTTTTTCTCATAATATTATGACTTTATACTCGAAATCTCAGATATTTTTCCCTCAATGTGGCCCTAATACTGCGTCGTACATTGTCTCTTTGGCCCTCACTGCATTAGACTTATATAATATATACTTAGACTATAAACTGTGTTACCTTCATCACAATGACCAAATGTTTTGCTGCTCCAGACAGATTTTTATTTTCATCTTTTTGCCTAAAATGGCTCTTCTGATAGTAAAGGTTGCTGACCCCTGGTCTAGTTTCTACTTTGAGTCACTTACTAAAGTGAAAAAAGCCTGCACCACTATTCATACACCGTCTGTGCTCTGTTGTCCTCTATTGTTAGAAGTAAGAACTGCAGTTTGGGAGTTTTAAAGGCTTCACATCTCTGCACCTGCTGATGCTGCTAAACTACAGTATAGATCAGGGCTATCACACTGTCAGGTTTTTCTGGTTGGGTCCATGTCCGACTTATCTTTATTGGTGGGTCAAAGCAGTTTCATAAGCTAATTCCAGGTCAGGGTGAAAGTCCGGCATGTGATCTCTGTGGCATCTCCAAGGCTACGATGATGCAACTAACCTTAAAGAGACAGCAGGGCCAAGACCTTGGAAACTCAAATGTATATCAATTTATACTTTACAAATTAAAATGATGGCATTACACAAATACACACAGTAAATAGAGGGATAATAATGCTGGTGCTGATTCCAATTAGTAGAATTAGATTAAAATTAAAATTTAAGAGGGAAAAACAAAGGAGCTTGAGATACATTCTAATTATTTCAGTAAATAAAGTTTAATTTGGGAAAATATTTTAGGGCTGCTTTTTTATTTTTTAATTAACTAATAAATCATAAATAATAATAATAATAATAATAATAATAATACATATTTGAGGTTTGTTTTTTATTTTGTAATAACTAATAAATAACAATATAAATTCTGCTGCTACTACTATTAATAATAATGATAATATATATTTGAGGTCTGATTTTTATTTAGCAATTATCTTATAATAAAATAATTCATATTTAAGGTTTGCTTTTTTATTTTGTAATTAACTGATTATTATCATTATTATTATTATTTTTATTATTATATTTTATTCATAAAATTATTATTATTATTATATTTTATTCATAAAATATACACAGAACACTCATTCAACAGACAAAAAAAAAACAGGAATATCGTGTGAAAATAAAAACTACCTTACCCAGCATCCCTTGCGAGCTCCCCAAATTTGACAACCAGCCAATCCGCCCCATGACAGCCCGGCACGTGACGTAGGTTCCTGCTGGTGACTGTGAGGGAAATAGAATCGATACTACTACTGCTAATAATAATAATAATAATAATAATAATAATAACAATAATAATTATATATATTTATTTGATGTCTGATTTTTATTTTGCAATTATCTTGTAATATAATAATCCATAAATAAGATTTTCATTTTTATTTGTGATTAACTAATTAATAATAATAATAATAATAATAATAATGATACATATTTGAGGTCTCCTTTTTTTGCAATAATCTTATAATAAAATAATTCACATTTAAGGTCTGCTTTTTATTTTGCAATTATCTAATTATTAATATTATAATTATAATTATATCTAATTATTTTAATAATAATACATATTTGAGGTCTGCTTTTTATTTTGAAATTATCTTATAATAAAATAATTCATATTTAAGGTTTGCTTTTTTATTTTGTAATTAACCAATTAATAATAATAATAATAATAATAATAATAATAATAATAATAATAATAATAATAATAGGCTACAGCTCAGGTAAACATATGTCATCCATGGGGAAAAGTCCATGAAATCGTGAACTCTTTTGTTTGATTTTAGTCATAAAAATATACATAAAAACACTCATTCAACAGACAAAAACAGGAATATCGTGTGTAAAAAAACTACCTTTCCCAGCATCCCTTGCGAGCTCCCCAAATTTTGACAACCAGCCAATCCGCGTCATGACAGCCCAGCACGTGACGTGACGTAGTGGTAAGTTCCTGCTGGAGGCTGTGAGAGAAACAGATCCGACATTCAGACTCTCAGCGGGGAGAAACGCGACTTTAGCGGGTAAGTTCAGACATTTAACCTCAACCAGACCACCTGGGTTCATTATAAGAGTTCTTCGGAAGGGTTTACCGTTGGTTTCGACCCACTGTGGCGGAGAAATAGCCTGTATTTCGGCCGTTAAGAAGCTCTTCGTACTCGCACTACAGTAGGCCCTCCGTCTATTTCCTGGTGTAACTGCTCAGCTGCTGAGAGTCTGCAGGAATGACAGAGTTGGAAAAGTTCACTTTTTATTACAGGGGTTTATTATAGTGGTTAGCTTTGTTCTTCTCCACTCTGCTTCTTCTTTTTATTATTATTATTATTATTATTATTATTATTATTATTAAATAGTTGATTACAAAATAAAAGCAAACCTTAAATATGTATTATTATTATTATTATTATTTATTATATAATTGCAAAATAAAAAGCAGACCATAAATATGTATTATTATTATTATTATTATTATTATTATTATTTATTACATAATTGCAAAATAAAAAGCAGACCTCAAATATGTATTATTATTATTATTATTATTATTATTAAATAGTCAAAAAAACAAGATAAAGAGAGAATTAGATTTGATTGCAGGAAATAATTCAGTTCATGATTTCATGGATGACATATGTTGACCTG
>CAKAOH010020721.1:0-95327 GCA_916701665.1 Sebastiscus tertius
TGTGTGTGTGTGTGTGTGTGTGTGTGTGTGTGTGTGTGTGTGTGTGTGCTCTCTAGTAGTGACTATTGCTCGAGCCAAGTTTACTGTTGTGATTAGAATGACTTAAAAGAGCTAAATCTGTGTCTGCTGCACTAATGTAACACCACACCAAACATATGGTACCCAGTGCGATGCGGCCCACGCTGCAACGCTGGAATCACAAGAGAAGTAAGAAGTGAAGAGGGAAGAAGAAAGTGAGGGAGATCCAGGTCAAACCTCAGAGAAAACAGAGATGAAGAGACAGTGAGGGATAAACAGAGAGAGAGACGGATGAGCTCATATATCTCTGCCACGTCCTGCCTGCATTATTATGTTCAGATCACTAGCTAAACCTCCTATTGTATTTTCGGAAACAAAAACTCTTCCCCAGTGCTTTGCCGTAGGCCGTGGGACTGCGTTTGCTGCCTTGTTACATATTCCTACTACATATAACTCAAGCTGCTACCTCGACACACACTTCCAAGGCCTGGAAATTAAAAAAAAACAACAATGCAGTATGCATGGCTGCGCCATTGGTCATAATTTAGATTTTAGATGATGACGAGCCTTTTTGTTTGTTCCAAACCCGTCATCCGTCCCCACAAGTACACAATCCCACTCTAATCTAAATGGGATCATATTTAGGCTCCTGCTTGCTTTGCTGACCAAGTATGAAATAGAGAGTTTGACCCAAATTGCAAGAATGTTCCCCCATTTAACTCTTCAAACATTTACAGATGAGGCAGCAGCTTACACACTCAGGACAACGACAAATTATAACACTACATTTTCAAATATGATCTTTAGCTGACGAGTTGAAGCAGCCCAGTTTATCAATCAATCAATCAAACTTTATTTATATAGCACCTTTAAACAAGTCAAATGTTATTCAATGTGCTGGACAGATGATTGGCAAAAATGTAGAGTTGTAAAAATGGATTTAGAGACTAATGCACATCAAAGCAACCAATATAAAAGTTCATTGAATAAGAAAGCAATAAAATATGGATATTTAAGACAATAAAGTTAAATAAAACATACAAGGAAATAAAATAATAAAAAATAATAAATACAAAATATGAAACTACACAAAATAAGCAGATTGTATTACAATAATTTTAAATAACAAATATATAAATATATATAAATAATATTTTAATAAAATACAATAATAATATAATCAGCAATAAAATGTAAATTAAATAAAATAGAGTAAAAGAAACACTATAATGATGATGAAGGATAAACAAAATAAGTATAAACAATAAAACAATTCTAAAATTATAAAACATTACATAATAACTTATAATAAACTTAATTTGACAGCAATGGATAGATAAATGTAAAGAAGGCCTTAGAGGGATAGGTTTATCTTGCCATAAGACATTCCATGCTTCTGACGGGGAGCTGAAGTCGTTATCGATGCTCTCGCACAAGCAACCAGAGTCCATTAAAAAAACAATCATTTAAACAATACACTTAAACTGATATTGATTTTTTTAGGTGAGCCTTTCTTTTAGGTGTCTAAAATACGTTTTGCTGCGTTTTCCACAGCAGTACATTGCTTTGCTCCGGTGCAGTAACTCCTGTCTGCTTCTCCAAACTGGAGGCGTGCTGACCGTCATCTACTGTAGGTAATACACTAACTATGGAGTATGAAGTACCTCATACAACCCCACTTCAAAAGCACCCGAACTATCCCTTTAAATGCTGAAAACACAGATTTTCAAAGATCACAAGAACTTTCCAACTAAACGGCGCTCTCGGCTGCTAAAGTACAGTTAGTACAGACGCCCTGGGAGAAAAAAGAGCTTGTGCACTCAACAAATCAGATGGCACAAACCAACACAACACGCCGCAATGGAAAAACAATTTTCCTACAAGTACTTTAAGCTTATTACTTTTTTCCGGGTTTCAGGCAGAAAGTTAAACGACAAACTAGAGACTCAACAGCAACCCACAGCCGGCTAGAAATCACTGATATGTGGCACATTGTGGACAAGCAGGAGGAATACGCCTCAGTTGAAGAAGAGAGATTTTTAATTTTTTTTAAACTCAGCATTGATGAAAAGTTGCAAGATGGTGTTTGCAGCTATAGACCTCGCTGAATGAGATAAATGGTGTGTGAAATGGTGTGGATTTATTCATGTTGCAGCGCTGGCAGGAGCAGAGGGGTGTTGTTTGGTCCAAGTAGGAAAAAGCAAAGAGTCGAGCGATAGACTGCTATAAAAAGCGATATATTCTTTTTTATCTACAAGTGTGGACTTTGTCTGTTCCATTTGTTATTTACAAGGATCGAGATATCTAAAGGCCAGGAAGGAAATGAGTTGGCCCGTGTGGGTGTGTGAACAGAAGCATGCGGGCGTGTGCACGAGAGTGGAAATGTATGAATCTCTGCTCTTTTTTTTTTGCACTTGTGCAAGCATGGCTTTGTAATGCAAGCCGACATGTGTGTTCCATCCCTTCTCATTCACTCACTCACACAGAGAGAGACACAGCACACAGAGCTGGCAGCACGCAATGAGAACGACGAGAAGAGATCAGTCTCACATGCTGTTTAAATGATGTTTTGATAAATAATGCAGCGTGCACGCTTCGCATGTAATCCGACGTTGGCTGCACCAGTCGGATCCCTGTCGCGCTGCGCACCGAGTGAAAGGGGGGGGAATGCATTCATCATAGTTATTTGTCACTACTGCCAGCTTCCCCCCCTTCAGTCAGACTATCAGGTTTTATCGCCAACATGATTTGTAAAGCGGTTGAGGCGGCCTTGTGATGGGCTCTTTCATGATGTGAAATGGGAGGCTGGTGTGGAAGCCACTTGGTGTGTCGTCATTGTGCTTGGCAGGCGGGAGGGAAAAAGGACGGGATAAGTAGGTCGTCGGGATTAAAATCACGTACGTGTGTCTAAAAGGCATGTAATTTGTTTTTCAAGAAACAATATCCAAGTCACTGAAGATAATCAACAAGCTGAGCTGTTTGCAACTTCTTCCTGACTTTTGACAACTCACTTTCCAGTTGAGTTATTATCATTTAGAGCTTAATTATCAATCACAGTCTGGTGATGTATAATCTGACTAATTAAAGGAATAGTTTGACATTTTGAGAAACACACCCTGTAATCCAAACCGCCTACTACAGTACATACTACTGAGGAGCGCAGCATGACACAGTTAAAGTGATGTATTTAGCAGTATGCTGACCAGGCTGTCTAGCAGCTCTTAAAGCACTGGACAAAAAAACAAACTCGTACCACTATTACTATATTATCTAACAATACAACTTTGATTATGTTGTTTATGTTCTGTTAGTTTACTTTATAAGATACTGCAGGTTTAAACTATTTATTCTAACAGCTCCTAGTGAAGTCAGACAAACAGGATCATCAACGAGGGGAGACGGGAAATATAAAACATTGATCCTCAACATTTACTCAAACTGCTTTTTCAGTTCCAGCAACTAAACAGAGGACTGATCTCCTCCAGATGTTAGAGTCATGTTAAAAAGGCTCATGTTGTCTCAGCAGGTATCTCTCTGCCCCGTCAGAGACTCTTTCTCTCTCCTCTTCCCTCTTCCATCGCCACTCTGCTGCTCTGTAGCCGCTCTGTGAGCATCACCGGCCGGCTGGCGAGCTGAGCTATGCCCCGCGGGCGATCGTGGAGCTTTTCAACTCCATAAAGGCAGATAAACAGGTTCCTGTTCATTATAATGGAACATTTGTGTTGTGATATTTAAACAAACTATCCGTCAACAAGGAAATAAAAGACGGGTCTCTAGAGAGCTCCAGCTCGTAGCGGTCTGTGAGCGTGACCGCCCGGCTGGCTGGAGAGGTCGCGACCCTGGCAGGCGCTATAGCTAGCTGTCACGGCAGTTTGTGGAGCTTCTAAACTCTGAAAACGTCAGAGCAAATGTTCGATTCAACATCTAATATCGTGAAACTGACAATATTCTAAATCTACACAGTTGAATTCTCGCCTCAAACATTTTCAGAAGTGAATTTAGTGATGAGATACAGTAGCTACGAAAAATGTGAAGAAAAGAGCCGTTTTTGGCTGCTGTTGTTGTAACCGTATCCTGTAGTGTTCCAGCGCTTTGCATTGTGGGATACAGTAGGTGAGGTAGACTGGTCCAATGCATTTTTTCATGAACGGCAGAATGGTGCGTCGCTTTAAAAGTTGCGGCTGCAAAGAATTGTGGGGCGGCACTGTCTCCTTTCCTTCGGTAAAGGATGCTCCAGTGTATCCTCTGCTAAAGGAGACAATAAAGGAAGCATTGAAGCTCCCTTCCTTAACATTTAGAGGATTCAAACAGCTCTTATCACGGCTGCTACTGAGATACTTCTAGGTCATTTCACTCCGTCAGGAACCTTCCTCAGAGAAAAAGACTTTTCGACCGCAGCCCTACTCTTTGAAATTTGATTGTGTTTGTAAGCGTTGACCGAGGTGTACCACTTAGTCCACCTTCACTGAGACTTTGGACCCTTGAGGACCAGGTTCTCTGCCTTCTTGTTAGGAAACCCAATTTAACCCAGTACACAGACATGTGAGCGGATCCTGGGGTAATGCATACATTGTTTGTGCCTGTTACTTTGTCTCTTTCCTCCAGGAAGAGAGGTGGAGGGGGGGTTTCACAAAGGACCATAGAGGCATGTGAGGGCCACTCTTAACAATCTAAGCTCCGTCAGCAAAATCCCTCCTGTTACCATTAGCAACCACCCGAACAGGACCCCTCGCACTACCTGGGGAGACAATATGCTTGTTAGAGAGGCAAAGGATGGAGGAAGGGAGGGAGGTAGAGAGAGAGCGTGGAGAGTGTGTAGGATGGGGGAATGGGAACATGGGGAGGAGTAAACATGGTATTGGAAGGAGAGGTGGGAGGAGGAGGAGAGATAGCGAAGCAGGAAGATGTGTCGCAACAGTTTTAAAACTGCAGCGAACGCTTATTTGAAATCTCCGCACAATGAGGAGAAAATCCGATGAGATAAATAAACCTATTAGAGTTTGGTCTGGGGAGCTTTATTCGATATTATAATCCAGTCTAATGTGCTGTAGGCAAAGTGAGAGATGTGGCAGAGCAATCAGTCAACATAGCAACAGCAGACGCCTCGCATGCAGGTTACTGGAGACACATTTTACAATGTCAATGGACGTTAAAGCTCATCAACAAAGAAGCATGAGAGGCAGAATGAGGTTGTCCTTGTCACACCTGACATTGGCTGCCAAATTTACTTCAATGAAAAGCAATTACGACCCCGGAGGAACGCAGCGAGTCGTCGGCCAGTTGGCAAATTCCACATAACCCGTATGAGCCTGCAC
Organism: Sebastiscus tertius; assembly: GCA_916701665.1. NCBI lineage: Eukaryota > Metazoa > Chordata > Actinopteri > Perciformes > Sebastidae > Sebastiscus > Sebastiscus tertius. The sequence continues at coordinate 5,334 of CAKAOH010020721.1, forward strand.
GGCTTACAGACAGAAACAAAAGGACAATATTTGTAATCTGTCAAAAAAATATAATACCATACAATAATGCAATGTCAATGATGAGCTGTTACAGGATCAATCAGGCAAGCACATGAAACATCAATCTAACTATACATTTGGCTTAATGAAAATCATCTTGAGAAGGTTTCCTTTATATTCTGTCCTGATATGGGTCATTTCATATCTCCATAACGATATAGATCAGCATATAGCATGTTTTCTAGTTATTCAATAAGTCTATATGAAATAACTACATGGTAACGCCTCTTTGTGTATACGTCTGTGTGAATTAAATACTAAATACTCATTTAATTGAGAACTTTAGTCCAAACAGTTTCAAATGAAATTATGGTGTGACACAAAACAAAACCGTAATCTTCAAATGATATTCCTGAGAAATATTTCACATCAGATTTCCTGAGAAATTGTAGTTATTATGTGCTTGTTATTATAAAGTTAGATTGCGATCAGGCCAGTCAAAGTTAACGCCATAATAAAGCGTTAATTGAAATTTGTTTGAACACCACTAATTTCTTTAACGCATTAACGCAACCGATCTTTCGGAGGTTGTGGCGGGCTCAGGTTTAAAGCTAGATTGAAGATTCTGGTATCATATGAAACTTGAAAACCTGATGAATCCATCGGTACCAACCATGTCAGACTAGTTGGTCACGACGGAGGTTAAATAACGCTGCAAATTTTGGAGAGGAAAAACTGTTATGGCCATTTTCAAAGGGCTCCCTTGACCTCTGACCTTCAGGTCAGTGAATGTAAATGGGTTCTCTGGGTACCCACGAGTCTCCCCTTTACAGACATGCCCACTTTATGATAATCACATGCAGTTTGGGGCAAGTCATAGTCACAGACAGACAGACAGACAGACAGACAGACAGTCAGTGGTTTAAACAATACACTGCAGCAGAAGTAGAACTGAAGCCTGTGGGTGAATCTCTGCCGGCTGTGGCGTCTGTGGGCCGTCCACAACCACAACATCAACTGCTGCCGCTTGTCTCCACAAGTGTATTCTCATCACGGAGTGACAAAATCACATGTGGCTTCACAAGACTATATTAAAACAAACGAAGTCCCAATTCCCCGTTCAGAGAGCAGCAGGAAATCTAAAGTTTCCAGGAGGGAAATATTCCAGCTGCAGCGTATTGTGTGCATCCCGGAGACGAGAGGAGCTCTCTGAGTTTGTGTCAAATAATTGATTGTTTTTTTCCATCTCTTCATCAGCACACTGACACACACACACACACACACACACACACACACACACACACACACACACACACACACACACACACACACACACACACACACACACACACACACGGAGGGTGTTCCTTACCTGCAGTATCTGGCAGCGGTCCGAGGTGCAGTCGATGTTCTCACAGGGCTGGTACATGCCCAGTGTCACACAGTTGAGCAGGATCACCATGATGCTAATCCTCTCGAACCACGTATTAACAGGACCGGGGTTAAGGAGCGTAGCAAGCTGAGGAGAAAAGGCAAAGCCGCACACAAACTGTATACTGTATACACTTTAAACTGGGTGGGATGGATGGATGGATGGATGGATGGATGGATGGAACTGTCTGCCTCAAATCACACACAATCTGTTTGGTTAATATTACACATCAATGTCATGAATGAATGAGTGATGTGGATTCCATTTGCTAGAACTTAAAGCAGTTTGATTGCATATATGATGTACTCATTTCATCGTAACTGAAACTGTCAATTTTACCGCTGTAAAAAAAAAGATGTCTTTGTCCCCTTTAATATTTGTTAATCATTCTTTTGAATTTCAATCCCCTGACTCCTGGGTTGGTCCTGAATCAGTTTCCTTCTTTATCTTTTTCTTTAAATATTGAATCACTTTGTGTTCTCCATGTTTCAGTCCTGTAACGCTACATCCTGCGTTTGTCCTTCACGTCTGTATCCTCTCTCAATCACTCTCTGGGAAATATGAAAAGCGTGTTTTTAACAAGGCAAAAGTGAGCATGGCTCACATACACTACCTCCGCGCACTGCTTGACCCCTACTGAAGTTGGAACTAGTGGAATTAGTCTATTGAGCACAATGTAGCTCGTTATTAGTTCACCTTCCTCAAGTCCAGAGTGCTGAAAAATGTTAGAGATGTTGGGCACACTGGACTTCTAACCCCCAAAAGGCACAATTAGACCACACTGCCAACCATCATACCAAATTTAGAGTTCCTAAATTAAATAGCTTCTGAGTTCTGCTCCGGAAACGAAAGTGTAATACACGAACAGACGGACGGACGGACGGACACGTGGAGGGCTATATGCTGTCGCGGAGGTATAAATATCCAACAGATTACAAACCTAAAATACCTTTAAACTTGCTTACTCAGAACTAGCTATTTAACCTGTGGTCTTTGATTTGACAGATTAGAATTTAAAGGTAGGGGTGGTTTTGCTTTTCAAATATATGTTCTGTTACATTTGATGAAATTCTCTTTACACCCTGACAGCAATAAATAAATCAAATGCTCTGACGAAAAACAAGAAATAAATGTGTTATGTGTGACAGTAGCAGGTCTGTAATAAGCTGCTGGCTTGACAGCTGTGAGTACTAACAGTAGCCATGTTCGGTTTTAACTTTCATAATGATCATTTGGGGGAGTGTCTTTGGAGGGAGTGCTTTTGGAGGGAGGCCTGAAGGGACTTTCTCTCCAGATTCAGGGACTTTTGGAGCTCGTGCTGTGAGCTACTTTCATTGGAGAACACGTGGCTGGGATTCTCAGATGGATCAGTTCTAAAATATAGTTAGTTTTAGTTCATAGGTTCTCAGCGTTACCGACCCCTAGCTTTATTGCAGCATGTCTGTAACTTATCCTCTAAACTCTGATACGCTCCTCTGTCCCATGAAAGCGGCTCCATGCCTGCTGGCGTCAGTGCGTGTGGTGTGTTTGTTTTAACTCCCACGTAGACTGGGTGGAGTGGGAGGTGGGTCGTCTCCTCCGTGTTAACAAGACACAGAGTCCTGACATGAGGACGACGTCCCAGCAGAGAGAAAAGAAACTTGAAAGGTGGCTCGGATACAGCCATGGTTTCAATGAAAGGTGCACATTAAGTGAAGATGTTCGACAACATTTCTGAATAAGTGTAGAAACAGACAGATTCACATCACAAACATCAGCACACGCACAACTGACTCATCCACAGCATGTACGCAACAACACACCATGCGAGAGGTCACGCAGCCGCTGCCACCGCCACGCTGCCAGTGAGCAATTCATCAATGGAAATGAAGATGAGGAGGATTTTTTTTTTCCAGCCGACCTATTTTTTGCTGCACGACCGTATGAGTCACAAAATCAGACATGACGGAGTAAATACTGCTGCCCGCCGAGGCACGAGACTCCTCCTGTGATATTTACCTAACGTGATGAAAGATACAGTCTGGGCTCACATTCCTCTAAATGGCATTAACAATTTCAAACCGGTGCCAAAATAAATACAATTAAATAGTTTGTTGTTTTCCAATATGTTTGACTTACAACCTGGCAACTTGTCACTCACCTTCATGCTGCACTATACTGTATGTACAGCACAGGACTTCCTGAAGAGTTCATACAAGGCAAGTCATTTAAAGGAAAGGTTTGTAACTTCTTACACGTATAAATCATTGCAAAGTTCTATCTAGTGAAGCCCATCTTGCATAATAGTGTTAACTCTTCCTGCTCCAGCCTCCCGACTGCGGTCAGAAGACACAGGGGAGACCGTAGCTTTGGTCTCCAGGGCCGGAGTCTCTGCTGTACTCTGCTCCTCTGCTCCTCTGCCTGCCTTCACTCACACACCACGCTCGTTCTCACTCGCTCTCTCGCTCCACCTCTCACGTGCATGCGCGCTCACTCCACACTGCAGAAGAGTTAGTTTAGCTCTGAGAATATCTAGTGAATGTTCAGTGGACGTTTATGCAGAAATAACTGCTGCAGCTCCTCCAGAGAAGTGACGGGGCTCTGCAGCGAGTAATGTTATCGTCTTCGACCAAATCTCTGGTGTCTCCCCTGTTCCCTCCGGCCGCGGTTGGGAGGCTGAGGCGGGAAAAGCCAACACTAGGATCAGCATTGATTCATGGAGAGACCTTGGTCTGGTCAGCTAACATTACTGCCAAGCAGCTGAAATATAGAGTGATGTTGTGCTTTTAGCTGACGTGTGTCTCCTCACTGTGTTGAGTGATGCTCCTTCATGTCTATGTAGAGCGAGCACAAGCGCCAGCAACAGGACGCTGACTTTCGTTGTGTCGCTGTTAACGAGCAATTTCTGATTCTTACATATAGCCCCTTTAATGCAAAAATGAATAAAACTTCATGTAGTTAATTTATACAGTAGTATGCATACTATAGTGCAGTATGTGTGTGTGTGTGTGTGTGTGTGTGTGCGTGTGTGTGTGTGTGTGTGTGTGTGTGTGCGTGTTATAATCACTGTCATGCAGTTTAAAAGTCTTGTACAGCTTTTCACTCCTTCCATATCTTAAACTGTCAGCTTACGCTCTCTTAATTCTATACTCTATCCTCTTAACTCTTGTCTTTCTTTTTGTATTCACACAATTGAGCTATAAGTCTTTTGTTCTGATGAACTTTGCACTTACAGAACTTATGTTCCCTGACAAACACACACACTGTTTGTTGGACAATCGCTATCGTTAATCCGGGCGTCACGGTGGGCAGACACACAACTGACAACCTGCTAAACTCAACTAAATGTGCGGTGGAGACTTTTACGGGGAAAGTGGCTGCATGTCCGCGACTCTACACGCAGCATCGAAGTTATCTATCTAATTAGCATCCCTACTACAAATGATTGATTAACAGAAAGGAAAAGCATTTTACGTCCAAACTATACTGCCCACTGCCTTTTTAAACAATGCATTGTGTCACTGAAAAATGAAGCGCTCAGGAAAGTCTGCAATAAATGTCTCTTATTCTCCCTTTAAAACAAAAAGTCTGATGAAATGCTTCAGAAAATGTGCAACTCTTTAAGGCCCTGCACACATCGTCATAGCGTCCACTGAAATAACACACGAAGACAGCATCAGCCGTCGGTTGTGTTCCACCTTGTTTCAGTGAGTAACCTCTCATTGAACCAGCCTTGCTCAGGGACACACTTCAGTTCAATTCAACTTAATTTCTAAGGACAAAAGACAACACATGAAAACTCAAGGATATTCTAAAGAAAGTGCACTTTTCAGAAAATCTTAACTGTAGATGCTTCACACACACGAGCAGAGATGATGTGGCTGCAAACATCTTAGTTATTCATCTCCTGCACACACACACACACACACACCATCCTCTCTATTAATCTGTACGTCGCTCCGTCCTGCTCTTCGCTGTCTGTGCTATCTTGTCCTCTGGGGGGTAACTCAGTGAAATGGGGAGAAATAATATCGGAGCGATTTGTGAGGAGAAATATTTGTATGAAGCGTTCTATAGTCTCCTTATCTAACCACCACCCCCATCCTGGTAATAAGGGTCTAACCCCCTTTGGGTCACAGTGTCCTCTCCTTCCTCTCTGTAACTCCTCTCCCTCAATATCATTTCAATTTCCCCAGCTGTCGCCTCTCACCCCGTTTCCTTCTTCCTCTCGTCCTCCTCCTCCTCCTCCTCCTCCTCCTCCTCCTCAGCTCTTCATTCAGTCCCAGGTGTGACAGAGCAAACGACGGACAATTTTGCCCTCCTAGCGAAAACAAACACAAACACTTTGGGACGCATTATACCTCGACAGGCAATGAAAAATCAATTGGGCTTGCGTGCGTGCGTGTGTAAATGTGTATGTCTATGCGTGTGTGTAGCACTCCCATAGCACGACTAAAGAACCTGCCCCGAGGTTCTGCTCAAGCAAAGCAGGAGAAGAGAGAGAGGCCCGGTGTGAACTCGCAGAGAGAGAGAGAGAGAAGGAGTGAGACAGGAAATAAATAAACACAGATACACAGAAAAGCACGGGAGAAGACTTGTTTGGGACTTAGCTATGAACAAACACGAGACGGGGGAGACAAAGGACGGAAGCTATGCCGCTGCACGGTGCCTGTCTTCAGCTTCCTCGCCAATCTCTGCACGGCTCAGAGTTTAGAGTATCTGCAGAGCAGCTCAGGTGAAAACAACTTCCTCACACACACCCCTGTGGACTCGTCACCTTCAACCCGTCAAAGCTAACAGTATCAGCAGCATCTGCGCCGACACGTGAAGTGACTCAGTGCCGGTTTGAGTTCAGCTTCTTTGTCATACTGACCCCTTCAAACCCCAGGGAAATGAAGCAGCAGGCGGCTGACTCACACCCAGCTGATTCCAGAGCGTTGGCTGATGGCTGGTCGTGTCGCTCCCTAATCATGTCGGGAGGCCGCTAACGGAGTCTGACACCAAGGATGCTTTGAGGAGAAAGGGAAAGGGAGGCCTGCTGTTATTGAGCGTTAGCATTTAATTTGATTGTTCTTTTAAAGCCATTACTTGTGGGATATTTAGCCTTAAAACGTTCCAAGGATCAGAGCGAGAGACCGATCCACGAGTGACGGAGGAGGTTAAGCTTGTATTTTGATGTTTTTTACATCTCTCTCCTTTATGTCTAATCTTCTTAGGATCTCCTCCCTGTCTTTACTCTCCTCTCATCTCATCTTTCCCTCTTCTTCTTCTCTGCGTCGCTACCTATTTTTATGCCTGTCCCTCTGCATCAATACAGATTTCGTCACACGCTCGCCCTCCTCTTTCATCCCTTTTTGGTGCTTTCCAACTTTATCAAGCTCTCTGTCTCTCCTTTTGATAAAACATCCTCACTTTGTGTCTCCTTTTTGTCTCTCTGTCTGCTGCCTTTGTGATGCATTCAGGTACCAAAAAGGCAGAGCTCATGTATGACCTTATTCTCCACACCTTCAGTAGGAAAACATCTTTAGAAAAGAAGTAATTATTCTAATAACCGAAATGTAAAAATGGAAGGGCTCCGGTGCATGTGTAAAACCAATTTATTACCTGAGTGCATTTCTTATTTATTTTGTCCCTGTGAAAATCCTGTATTCTCCTGCTGGCTGCAGCGTATACACATTTTACAGTAGCAGCCGTAAAGCCCAGATTAACCATAATGCGCTGAATGTTTAACCCTCTGCACTCCAGTTTGAGTTAAAACTGAATCTAACAAGTTTCATATCTGCCAGTTAAAGGTGCTCAATATGGAATTCAGAGCATATCTATTGCCTCCGCACGGCTCTCAACATGGCGACGGCTGTAACGGTGCTAACAGCTAACTGTGCTAACAGCATGAACTGTGCACTTCTGCGAATACGCCACGGGTCGGCACGGCGTTATCAGCTGTGACCGCCGTATGAGAGCAGTGCAGAACGTGAGCGAGCTCGTGAGGCACAACAGAGACTCGCATGCACTAAAAAGGCACGTGCGGCATAGCCGGCTATATCAACAAAGCAAGCAGAAACTCGGATTACAACACACACACACACAGAGACTTCATTCTCTGCTCAGGTAGACATTACTCCTTTATATCTTTACATAGACAATTGCTGCTATATTAATGATCTAGATATCGAATAGAGCACCTTTACGTACGTTGGTCAGGTATCAAGTCAAGACATTTCATAAGACAGGCATAGACTCAATGTGCTTCAAAATAAAAAGCAAAACAAATAAATAATACATAATAAATATATAAACAAACAAGATAAGGTGGTATTAGAATAAAAACAGAATAAAATAAGAAGGTATTTTCATTATTAAAAAGGGAATAAGAATAATACGGATTCTAAAATAAAAGCTCTAGCTGTTAACCACACACTTTAAACTTAACTCAAATCTTGCAAAAATAATTACATTTTTAGTTTATGTGGTAGAGACTTCCAGAGAGTCGGACCATAATGACTGAAGGCTGATTTAGACTTTATTCTAGGTATCTGTCCGGCGACGTAGGAAGGAGCCATTCATGGATTTAAAAAACAATAAGAAGTATTTTTAAATCAATTCTTTGTTTTACTGGGAGCCTTCGAAGAGCAGTTAGAAGAGGAGAGATGTGTTCAAACCTTTAACTGTGGCTGCAGCATTCTGGAGTTTATTTAAGTTCAGTCCAGCAAACAGTAATCTGTCGACTGGAAAGAAATGAGCATGAACCATCAGCTTCTCAGAATGTGACCGTGAGAGGAAGCATCAAACATCAGATATATTTCTGAGATGATTAAAGGAAAGTCTTTGAGATATTAGATATGTTGCTTCTGATCAGCATCCAGAAATCACACCCAAGTTTTTGGCGTGCTCGCAAGGTTTTTATACCGACAGCCAGGGGAGTGAACGAAGAGTGAATCAGGGACCTACTAAAACTATCTCTGCTTTGTTCTCATCATCGTCTGGACGTCTGGCTTTTTATTTCAATCTCAGCTTCGTCACGTGTAGCGACGGACGACTGCTCCGCTCAGACCGAGCAGGAAAAAAAACCTTCACAAGTTAGCTGCATGATAAATTATTTACATAGAAATGGGAAGCCAAATTATTAAGGACCAAATCCTATTTCTGCTGCAAAATAGTAAAAGCAGTGAGTGTGTGTGTGCGTGTGTGTGTGTGTGTGCGTGTTTCAGTGTGGGAATTATAATCCATGGAAAATGTAGGAATGACTATTAAATGGATGCACCAAATCACCAGCTGTGTGTGTGTGTGTGTGTGTGTGTGCTTATTAAAAGCAGGATGACTCATGACTGAATGAGATATCTGTAATTTACAATGAGGCTTTTCACCAGAGCTCCCCTCCTTAGTGCCTACATGTGTGTGTGTGTGTGTGTGTGTGTGTGTGTGTGTGTGTGAGAACACCCTGAGGTTCAGTCTCATTCGGAGTGAATCAAAATGACATTCTGCTTCTCACTGTGGCACTGAAGCCATGTGCCTGTCTCTTCTCCCAATGACTGCATAGCATGATAAGCACACGCGCACACACACACACACACACACACACACACACACACACACACACACACACACACACACACACACACACACACACACACACACTGTGTAGTTCCAGTAAACCAGTGCTTGCAGCCCTTAGCAATACCAACACAGTCTCACGGCAGTTCGTGAAATAGTCACAAAATACAAAATGTAATCTGTTGATTTGTCGACAGAGACATTTTCTATTTTTTTCCTGACGCTCAGCACGACTTTTAAACTATTTCAATTGGACGTATCTTTCATGCCTGTTAGGGATGCTAATTTAGAAAAATGTTCTTAACCAATAACCGACCCTCGTTAACCGATTATTAACCGTTAACTGACAAGATTTGTGCCTCGCATGCAGCGGTGCTCCAGCTGCAGTGTCTGAGCACAACAGACAACGGAGTCCCCAGTAACTAAGTTAAGTTAACTTAGATGCTGCGTGTAGTGTCGCAGACATGCAGCCACTTTCCCAGTAAAAGTCTCCATCACACATTTAGTTTAGTTTAGCAGGTTGTCAGCTGTGTGTCTGCCCGGCGTGACTTTAGTGTCTGACAAACAGTGTGTGTGTTTGTGCTATGTTGTAGCATTGCCGGAGGCTTCGTGCTCGCCGCCGCACACGTACAGTCGACATAAGTTCAGCGAGTGACCAACAGACCGTGTGTGTGTGTTGGCGGTGTGTGTGAGGTTGTTGGTGGTGTTCTAGCTGTAAACGTAGCAGACAGTGTGTGTACAGTTTATTTGTCGGTGAATAAATGCTACGAAACTATGAAAGACGGGAGTCGACTTCCTCTTCGGGTGGGCTGTGAAGGGTGACCAGCTTTTCTCCTTAAAGTGACGAGCTTTTCTCAGATTTTTAATTAATTATTAATATTTCTTTTAACAATTTTAACCAATAGTTTTAATCGGTTAAAATGCTTAATGTGGGTTAACGGTTAAGGGGTTGATTATTAACATCCCTAGAGCTTGCACCACGTTCTTTACTGTCAGTCAGGAGAGGAGCGCCTGGAAGCTGTTTTTTTCTGATTTCGTCATTGTTTTTTCTTCTTTTTTAAAACTATAACGGATGCATTATTCCACATTTAACCACGAGATTTTATGCTTGTTTTTTTATTTCTTTATTTTAGTTGTATTATTTCAGCCACATGATATTTTACTACGGTTTTATTGATCTTATTTAATTATTGATTGATGTTTACATTTTAGTATTGCTACTCTGTATGTTATGTTTCTGTAATTAGTGTTGCCTATAGTTTACTGTTTTTATCTGTAGGCTACTCGACTGTATGAGGAGTTTTTGTGAATGGTTCCTGCTTTACTATAAAACTATAACAGCTGCATTATTCCACATTTTAATCACAAGATGTTATGCTTGTTTACCACGTATCTGTCAGTCAGGACAGAAGAGGAGAGCCCCGGAAGGAGCGGAGGAGTTTTCGCGAATGGTTCCTTCGAGTCAAACTAAAGTAGGCTTACATACTGTATATTCTCACGATATAATACAGCATCCGGGCTCTCCTCTCCTGCCGTGAGACTGGGTTGAGCAATACATATAAACACACACACACACACACACACACACACACACACACACACACACACACATCTGTCCCATCTTGGGTGTGTTTTCACATTCGCTGTCTTAAAAACAATCCATATTTGTGGCATGTGTGTCACAACATCAGCTACCGTGTGTGTGTGTGTGTGTGTGTGTGTGTGTGTGTGTGTGTGTGTGCGTGCGAGGAGCTGCTCCCAGCTGCTGGAGGAAGAATCCATCAGTACGGCTGAGTGATGTCAACCGGCATGCTCGCTGATACAGAGTGTGTCTGCCCGCCGTCCTTGGCGTCAGACAGTCACACTTTTGTTTTGACTCTGGAACTGCTGCATCGTTGCCCTTGCTGCTTCTCTCTCTCTCTCTCTCTCTCTCTCTCTCTCTCATGTGTCCCTCTCTCTGTGATGAAGTGGCGAGGCAGACTGCCATGGATCTCTCCACCCTTCTTCACTCCGCTCTCATCCCTCTTTTTATCCCACTTAATTTCCCCAGTACCTGGTGGGAAAATTGATCAATGGGTCTATCACAGGCTGGTTTTCTCTGTCGGACCCTCTGGCTGCTTGGCCTCATTTCTACTCTCCTATTGGTCCACGGGCTTCTCTGTCCATCCTTCTATCTGCCAGCTCTCACTTTTGTTCCTTAATATTTCCTGCTGAATCCTCACTGTGCCTGACCTCTATCTCTGTACACACATCTTTTCATCAAGGGTGAGTAGCCGTTTGCCAACTGAGAAACCGGCGGTCGGACGTAGATTTGCATACCCTTTACTATCTATGCAAACAGCTGTGCAAATGGCCCAGTTTAACCTGGTGACAGAAGGCTAAAGCGGAGAGTTCATAATGTTCTTAACAAAGCCCTCCCCTCTCCAGCCAAAGGAGCAGACGCACAGCCAGAATAACAAGCAAACCGCCGTCTTAAAAGCCTCAAGTGAACTGCACTTCTGTAAGTGTTGCCATGCTTGTCTCAGCAAATGTAACTTTCAAAGTTTGCTTATGCTCACACTCCTATACACACTTTCCGCCCCTCCCATTCAAAACACCATTCTGAGGAATTATATTTTTGCATATTTTTTCCCCCGCACTAAAAGAATCCGTCTTTGCTCAACAACAATGTTGGCAGTCTTTCAGATAAGACCTTCCTCAAAAATAAAAACGGCTTTTTGAGAAGTGTGTGAATAGAACTGGGTCTCAAATGTCCAAGAACCACAGATTTGCCTTCCAGCGCCGTGAAAAAGACGCTTTCTTCATAACTTGAGTATGTTGTTGTGCAGCTGAAAAGGGGCTCAGCGCCGTGTGCATAGCGTCAAGTAAATATCATCTCACTGTTCTTAGTCAAGGAAACACACACTCACAAGTCAAGGTGATTTTCTAATGAATAGATGCGTTAGATGTGTGTTTGTACAGTTTATGCACATTTTGACATTTTGTTCTTTCCTCAGTTAATGTTGTTTAAAGATGCAAAACAAGGTTGATTAAAGTGGAGTTGAATTGGTGAATTTGCTCTGACATTTACAAAAATAAATAGGACATAAACATAAATAGACATAAAAACAACCATGAGTGTGGATTGTGATTGTGCATTGCCTATTATGGCCGGTGCAAATGTAAATGAATGTTCTGAAATGAATGAATGATAAACAGCAGAGTAGTGATGATGAATAGCAAAGAGTTTAATCAAATCAAGCCCCTTTTTATTACATTCTGTCTTTATCAACTGAAGTTATCTTTTTATTAAATCAGTCACGCCTTCAAAACAAGATAAAAGTTAAGTGAATCAATTCGATTTACTTTCACTTTTTTTTTTCTGTAATCTAATTTTGTGAGCTTCACATACAAGGACATGGAAGATTAGCATATCATTCCGTTACTCGCTGCTCTTTAGCATGCAGTTGAGGGTAAATGTCCACACAATGCCATGCCAGCATCTGCTCAACAACATGGAGACGTGAAGCTGGTGGTTTTGGTTCATTTAAACGTACAAGTGTGATAAAAAGATATATTTTTTGCTCATCTCTAGATGCTTCTCCTAAACGGTCTTGCCGAAGCGTAACATCCGAGGTGTGCCTCTATTTGCTTGTGCAGAAAACAAAAGAACAACATTTTCCTCTAACATTTGAAGGATATATTCTGTTTGTATTGTATAGTACACAGCCAGGTTAAATCTGGCATTATAGCAAAGCAGTCAGCAGTAATGAGTGAGGAGCTTCCTTATCTGTTTCTGTGAAATTGGGGAAGGCTCCACTGATAAGCATAGGACTGTCCCACTGAGGTTTGACTGTTGGAGATGCAGCAAATACTGGGAATATTAAAGAGAATCTTTCGTGTTTTTTCTCTTTCCTTTAGTGTGTTATATAGTTATATAGTTGTTTGTGCATCTAAAAGATCTGCAAAGTTACAAAGCCCAAAGTCCACACCAAAGGGAAGCACTGCTCCTGAACTGCCTGAAACGCCTCGCTTGAAGTCCCGTCTTTTCTTCTGTAACGTAGTGATGTCACCAAGTAATAAATTTGCATAATAACAGCTGAGCGGCAAGTTTGGCACACCCTCAAACACAGCTAGTTAGAGCGGAGCTGGAGTGGAGTCTGAAGAGTTTGGTTTGGTGAAAAGAGGCGCTGCACCACAGCCGGTATGAAAAAAGTAAATTGTTTTGAACATTAAAGCATGTGAAACTTAAAATACAAGTCTGCACCTGGAAATGAGCATAACAGGTCCTCTTGAAATGCCACGGGTACACTGAAATTAGCCAAACCTTTAGGCCTCAATTGAAATGTGTGTATGCAGCAGTGGCTCAGTCTCACTAATGACAAACACTTTGTCTGCCATTTTTTGCCTGTAAGACAGTTTCAGTATCCTCATGAAAGTGTTTCGCAATTATGAAACGGTAACATAAGGGAGTGGACTCATTACAGAATCCTAAGAAACTGCAGCCTAATTTGATAATTGCACTCATGATTCGTTTATGGCTTGTGAAATTGCCACATAATGTGTTGTGCTCTCTCCATGACTGATGCACACGCATGCAGAGGCATATATACAGTACAGCAGTCCCGCCCCTGCCACCCCCAATACACATACAGTATGGCGAAGACAGAAAGAAACGGAGACAGACGGACACACAGTGCCGACATGGCAAGCAGAGACCTGGAGCAGCACCTCTCAAGACAAGCCTATGGCCTGTAACCAAGGCAACGGGAGCAGACGGGTTGCCTCCAGCCACCGAGACAACACAAACTGCGTGCGTCAATATTCATGTGTGTGTGTGTTTTTGTTTTTTTTATGTGCAGTTTGCATGCACACGTCTCCCTGTGGGCTAATGTAAAACATGATTGTGTACAAGTTTTCTAGTTATGCGCGGTGCCTGCATTAACAGACAGAGGATGATGACATTTTCCATCCATATTTGAGCATTTGAAAGCTCACGGTGTGTGTGTTTGTGTGTGTGTGCGTCTGCATGTGTGACTGTGTATCTGTCTTTCTCCTCATATCAGCTCAGCACAGCAGGTGCCTTGCTCCAGTACATTGCTGCCGCTAGTGAAGCTGAATGTATTGCAGACACCATGGGAAATATAAGCCAATACTTTCTGTGCTTGTGTGTGTGTGTGTGAGGGAGAGAGGGAGACATGACTCAGTGAGACGGAGAGAAGCAAACTGAAAGACAGACTGAGAGAGACCAATATAAACTAGAGAGAGTATAGAGAGGCAAGTCAGGGGTGAAAGAGGAGTTTGGTAAAAGAAGCGAGCGATGGAATTTGAAAAAAAGGCACGCATAGGAGGAAATGGAGAAAGGTAGGAAGAGAGGGGGAAACGGATAAAGCCTGGAGAGTTTGGAGGGTCAGTGGATAGCGGTGCATGCAGTGTACTCACAAGCCATTAGTTTGAATTGGACACAGGGTCAGAGTATTGGAAACAGGGGGAAGGAGAGAGAGAGAAAGAGATGTGATGACAGGACTATGCTGCTGACATCCGCAGGGACTAGTCAGACTCTGATGTGACAAGCAACCATCCTCACCAGCCCTCAACCTCCCTCCAGCCATCTCTCTCTCTCTCTCTCTCTCTCTCTCTCTCTCTCTCTCTCTCTCTCTCTCTCTCGGTCTGTAACGTACTCTCTCTCTCTCTTGTCACAAGTAAAAACACGCATTTGCAAAAAATAAAAGAGTCGATTTGTCAGCCATTACATACTGAGCGCTCATCAAGAAACACTACTGACCATCATGTGCGCCTCCAAATACAAGAGCTATTTGAACCTTTGACTGGTCACATGTGGTGCCGCCATCTGCTCTGTGATCTGCCCCTCCCCCGCCCCCCACCTCCCCCACCAGCCGCTACGGCTGCGAGGGGATGTCAGAGGAGCAGTGCTGGACGTCGGCTGCTCCTCTCTAGAGATCAGAAGCACCCGGTTGCTTTACAGCACCATGAGCACTCAGAGACAGGAAACAGGAAGAGCCTATCCAAAAGGTGAATTAGCATCACAAATGGTTGCTATGAAATCTCTCACTAGGCCTCAGCGCTTATTCATCTGTGGGTCGACTTGTTTGGTCTCAGTGTGCAGAACAACAAGGAGGAAGTTTACAGATCAACTCCAAGCTGGGGGGGCGGGTTCTCCTTAGTCTGCATCACACCAAATTTGGAGGATACAACCACTGTGCGCGGGGCGACTCCTCTGCGTGCTACAGGAAGTCTGACACACACACACATGCACGAGCACCGCCGCATCGTAACTCCTTCACAGACACAGAGTGGAGAGAGGACCTCAACTCAACAACGCTACCTCATGACCAGTAACCGCGGCAGAGCTACTGCAGGGCTGAGTGAACTCTTCCGTTCTCCAGGAAACGTGCGACGGCGACGTGCTTTGAGTTCAGGCTGGTACATGTCAAAGGTAGAGTACGACGAGCAAGGAGGCAGGGAGGCATCTGATTGATTCTTTCCAAGCGGACCGCGAGGCAGTGATTGGTAGACGTTTTTACAGGATTACAGCAGACACAGATGACGGCTCTTTAACGCTCCTTTTTCAGAGCTCAGCAGTAATGGATTGCTGTCGGGGTGTAAAGACCATTTCAAACAATAGAACAGATAGTGTTTACTGGAGAACATCGTCAACCCTGCCTTTAAATGTAATATTTTAGACGCCTAAAACTGTTTTATTCAGCGTTCGGTTGTACTGAGCTCCGTCCTTTAGTGTCACTTCTCGTTGCAAAAAAACTAAATGCCGAACTCGAGGCTTCAATACGGAGCTCCACAAACCAATGGGTGACTAGTACGTCCACTTCTTATATACAGTCCACAGAAACAACCAGATCACATACTGTACATATTTACCATGTCATCTTTCCTTCACTTCGTACCTCAGTCCCTTTCAGGACTCACTCGTCTATTTCACAACAACAGAGAGCAAACGAGGAAAAGAAGAGCAGCACAATCCCGGCAGTAACGCTGGCTAAATCTGACTAGTACACAGTCTGTAGCTTACGGAGCCCCTCGGGGGCCACATAATGCGACACAAGTCGGTCCATATGGTTTCATAATCTGCGCTCTCAGTTTTGAAATGGTGATTAATTTACTAGTCTGTGTTCGTTCAGTAGATGCCTGCAGCAGCAAATGCACATTGTGACTGGAGATGGACCGGGCTAACCAGAATACTGTAATTAAATAACCCTAACCGGATTAGTTCTGTGTGTTGGGCTATTCTGTTTCATTTGTTGTTGAGATGTCGATGGGAGACAATTGAAAAACACGCACACATGCACATACGGACTCAGCACATTGTCTAATTAATTAGATAATTCCTTGGGGAGAATGTGTGTGTGACACGTGAACTAACACGTGAATTGAATTTCCGGTTTTCCTCCGAGTAGTACACAAAACAAATCCCTCATCGTTCTCACTGAACTGACAGACGGGAGTCAGGCTAACAGAGCTCAGAAGGGGGAGATGGGGGATGAAGAGGATCTGGTTGAGAAGGGAACTGGAAGCCCTCGTCTCTCTCATCTCTTCATCCATATTTCAACAGGGGTCTAATGGGCTGACATGATCCCGTGTTACAAACAGAGGGAGAAATGACTGAGGGATCTGCAGTAAGAGAAGGAAAGACGAGAGAGGAGCTCAGCTGCTCCGCGGTGATCTGTGGTTTTTGCTCTTTTCTTTAGAATTAATGTCTATTTAACTTTAATAGTGATGCAAATTAGACAGTGGAAGATAATTTCAAAGCAGCTTTGCCATACCTCCGGGGATGAAATCTCATTTTCAACTGCAGTACAGACAGATTTTTTTAATTAAACTGATATGTACCAATTCTGAGCAGAGCAAAAGATAATAATTATGTCTGTCAATCGATGATAAATCGCAAATTAATCGCATCTTTTCAAAATGTTCAACATTTTTACCAGGCAGCTTACATGTAGCCTAAGTGATTGGGGTAATATAGTGTATATATACCAGCCAGCGTGATTGCCTGCTCTTCAAACCACATGGGTACAGCCTGAACTTTTAGATTGTCTCTTCACTTTCTGTGCATCTTTTTCCGTCTGGCAAATCGATTTTTCTCGTGATTGGTTCGGCTCCCTGAGCACACGCCTCTAATTGCAGGCACGGCGAGTGGATCTCCGAGCTTCACAGGTGTTTCATGAAAGGAGAACAAACAGGCCGAGAGTAGCACGGTAGATGAATGAGGTGACACAGAGTGGGAGTGAGTGAGTGAGACAGAGAGGGAGAGAGAGAGAGAGAGAGAGAGAGAGAGAGAGAGACTAAGAACAAAAAGAATTATTAATAGGTTGTGATCCAGCCATTTGTGATGCTAATTTTCCAGCAGAAAGGTGACGGTTTCTCCATCTTTCTCTTTCTGTTTACGGTTTGTCATTCTGTGTTGTATGCTGATAGAGATGAAGCAGACCTAAATAGCTTCTCTTCATGATAGTGGAATGGGATATGACAACATTTCTTAACATCGCTTCCCAACACAGCAACAAGCAAACGTTTCTCAGATGTTGGAATATGCTGAGTTTAACAACCTGAAACAAAGAGGACGTGTGAAAACATGTACAATCAAGGCCACATACCAGAGGAACACGATAACCTAGCTACATGCTCACAATGACAATGCTAAAGGGTGATGTTAAGCAGATATAAAGTTTATACCATGTTCAGCATCTTAATTTAACATGTTAGCATGCTAACGTTTGCTGTTTTTTGATTATAAACCACAGACTGTATATAAGAAGTGGACGTAGTCACCGTGACGTCACCCGTTGGTTTGTGGACTGCCGTTTTTTGAAGGCCTGAGTTCAGCGTTTTGGTTGTCACCATCTTGGTTTTTTGCAACCAGAAGTGACACGAGGCTGGAGCTAAGTACAACCGAACACTAAACAACTTTAGACGACCAAAATGTTAACTTCCATGACCTGAAAACACATTGTGAAAGGGTTAAAGATGTAAGACGAAAACACGCACAACTCCCAGACCGGACAACGCCATGGTAGCAACCTGTCAATCACAAGGTAGCCCCGCCCTAAAGCACCCCCTGCTTTATGGTCTATGTGACTCTAAATGGGACCGCAATTTACTAAATGAACATCATGCTGTATTGAAGAAGACTTCAAACTAGAGATTGAGACCATAAACTCATGTTTACAATGTTTACTGAGGTAATAAATCAAGAGAGAAGTAGGCTCATTTTCTCATAGACTTCTATACAATCAGACTTCTTTTAGCAACCAGAGGAGTCGCCCCCTGCTGGCTGGTAGAAAGAACGCAAGTTTAAGGCACTTCAGCATTGGCTTCACTTCTCAGACCTGGAGGTTGCCCACCGCTATAAACCAAAGTTTGGACACATTTTGACCTGATGACGGAGCTTCATGAAAAGTTAAGAGGATCATCTTTATCTGGGAACCGTGAACATCTGTACCACATGTTGTGCCGATCCGTCCAGTAGAGGTTGAGATATTTCACAGGGTAAGTGAAGACTTTGACCAGCTGGTGGCGTTAGAGGAAAAGTGAAACGATCACCAAAGTAATGAGGATTCATCCTCTGGGCATAAGGGATATCTGTACCAAATGTCATCTCCATCCATCCAATAGTTGTTGACATATTTCAGTCTGGACCAAAGGGATGGACAGAACGACTGACAGACTGACAGACCGGCATCGCCATCCCTAGAGCCATGCCTCTAGCATGGTTTTAACAATGATTTGTTTTCCTTATTACTAAATACATAAGTATGATAATGCAAGATCCCAGAGTGAAAAGGAAGATGTTCTTGTTGTGCTCAAGAGGGGAAGACTGCAGACACCTCCAGCTATTTTAATTGTTTTTCAGCAGAATGTGATATTGATGTTTCATCTCAAAGGCCACCATGAACACTTGTAAACATTGTTATTGACTGTATACGTCTCACATAGGAACGCTGCGTGGCATTTAGTGTATACCCGCAAAAGCTTTATTGTAAACCAACAGAGGCCTCTGTGATGTCTCGCTGATGCCAGAGGAAAGAATTGCTATTGTGGCCTAAATTTTACCCCAGGCTCAGTAGAGCTGCTGTGACAGCTCCCACTCAGCTCCTGCTCTCTCTCTCTAGCAGCCCCCAAAAACACCAAAGTAGTCGGCTCCACCTCCCTAAGTATAAGCCACAAGGCACGCTGGCTCAGGGATAGGGAGTGACTGACAGCAACATGACTGACAGACCGAACCCCTTCTTAGCTGCTTGTGTGTGTGTGGACTAAAACTAAATCTGGGGAAAACAGAACATAAACTTAACCTCCTCTTTCCAGAGCCGGCGTTCTGTGTTCTACATCAATTATTCAGATTGAAATCTACGGCGCTTTATCATTATCAAAAGTGCCTGCAGCCACTATAAAAATGCTCTTGTCAAATTCAGATTTTAACATTAAACACTAAAATGAGACTGACAGAGGAAAGAAAACCATGCACACACACACACAAAGTATCTATCTGCACAGTAAATCATTCCCATTTCCTCTGTAATTGTTTTCTTTGACCTTGCTCTGCTGCTCGCCATCCCTCCCTCCGTCCTTCCCTCCTTTCTTTCTTTCTCTCAAGTTATGGGAGTGGTGACAGGTGTGACCCTGTTTTCTATATCCTGTAAAAGAACAAAATCATAAATAACTTTTTTATTATTAATCTGGTTTAAGACCGAGACAAAGATGTGTGACAGTTAAAACATACATGCACACATTTAAGTGTGATGCACACAAACTGCATACCAACCAGATATCACGACAAAGCGTGTAACAGACCCGCCTGTCCACCAGAGGACTGAGCGTGTCAGTGTCACGTTCTGCCTCTCCGTATGAAGGTGCAGTACCAGCAGGAAGCAACAAAACCACTCACTTAGGTTTAGACAACAAACCCTACCTAAAGCTGGGCGTACGCTGTATGACTTCAGCCCTTTTCTGGCCTGAATTTTGAGCCGCACGACCCATTTTAGAGCCGGACCAAATTTGGTCGTTTGACGTGCAGTGTGAAAGGGGGGACCGAGGACTGATTAACTCGTCCCGACCGGCCGTCGGACAGTCGGATGAATTTCTGACCCGTCGTCCGTCCACAGGCTCTCACACAGTTGAAGCAGAGCCACGAGCCGATTCCCCAACGTCAGTAATCAGAAGGTATAGCTATCAAGATATCAATGTACAACAGATACGTAGCTAGCTTACCTCCAATTATCTCTACTATACATCTTCCTGTCCACCTGCGAGTCCACATACGCTGGCGGCTCTATTATTTGAGACGTTTGACAGGATGACACAGATGATCAAGGCAGCACGTTTCTGCCTTGTCAGCATTGTGACCCGTACAGACCTCTGCTGGCAAACAAGCCTTACCTGCCTCTGAGCTTTCAAACCAATCTTTATTGACAACTGACAACTGTTTTTTTTTCTATTTCACACGTACAGTGTGAGCACTCAGGTCATGGCTGATGATGTGTGAGCATATAAATCGTGAGCTTTGGCTTTACATCGTAAACAATACTCGTACGGTACAGGAGCAGGAATTACACAACAACATTTCTAAAATGGTACAGTGTATGTCCAGCTTTAGGAAAAACGTCCTGGTCGGGTTTGAAACAACGTAAACTAAGTACAATACGTACAGAAACAAGGAAACATCAGTAGAGAAAACACGTCACAAATGTAACTGTAACGGAACTTCCAAACAAAACACCGGCCTCTTGGGTGAAAGTTCTGTTTGTTGGATCCATCCGGCTCCCTTCCTGCCCAACACTCTCACTTTTAAATATCTAGCTATTCGTTAGTTGTGAGCGTAGCGTATTTACACGGATGCATTTACACTGCAGTCAGTACAGACTGCATGGCATGAAAACGTCACGCCTAAAGCAAGACGGGCGTTCTTATTGCATGCTTTTGTCTTTGCATATTATCATGTCATTCACACACCTCTTCATGTGACCGGACTGGATACAGTGAAGTAAAATGAACTAATTAACTAACTACAAACAAACCTATTCTTCGTTACAGTACTAAAAAGAATAAGAAATACAAAAAGTGGGAAGTTTAACGAAGCCCCTTCTGAGCTTTTTCACTCTTCCTTCAACGAGGATCTGTCGAAAGCAGCAACGTGCAGGTGCTCACACACGAACACACACATGCAAAATCCCTCATCACTTGTGTCACCACAAACCATTATTATTTTTCTCAGTTGGATCACTTCAGAAAATCCTGATTGCTTCTGTTGCAGCGAGCGTGGAACAAACACCGCAGGTCCAGTGGTTAGTTCTCAGGGCGTGCCGAACCTCGCGTCTTCACGTCCCACTAAGTGCTTTCGCCCCGACTTGCCTTTGTTATTTTGTTTGCAAGTTAACTTTGTTTCAAACTTTGTTTTCCGAGAAGAGGGTGAATAAAGTACTTCAGCGAGGCTCTGAGTCGACGCACCCTTTCCTCCCACCCTCTCTTCTCCGGTCCATTTTTTTTTGTACTACTACAATATTAATCCACATGTGCTGCAAGACTGAAATGAAGTAGAAGAAGGGACTCAATAATGCATATTACCCTCTTCTGTGTCGCTACCTTCAGGTGAAGCTTGTACAAAATTAGGACATTGAAATTAAGAGCGAGCATTAAGGCTGGCTGAACCAATGTCGGAGTTTACTTTTTAACTGGCTGAGAAACTTTTAGCCCCCGTGCAGTTGGTTGGAATAAGTTTGTCTTCAGTGTGTTTGCACTGGTGGCAAGTCCCTTGTAGACATGTCAGCCCAGCAGGAGAGCCAATGTTCCTGTCTTTATTAATTACTACCTGACACACACACACAAGCTCCAACATACGCACCCTTGCCTGCACATACATACCCAGACCTCCATTAAGCTACTTGGCAAAATGCACGCAATTACACTTGGATCCAAACACACACCTGTCTCCAACAGCAGCTTTATTTTTGCACTCACATTTCACCCCACATACAGACACACACACACACACACACACACACACACACACACACACACACACACACACACACACACACACACACACACACACACACACACACACACACACACACACACACACACACACACACACACACACACACACACGGCAGCAACAGGAAGCTACGTGTCCCCATAACCCCTCTGCACTTCTACTTACTCATGCTTGGTTTCGGCCAGAAAGGGCATTGAAGAAGCAGATGAAGCAGAATGACGAGCCGAGCTGCCAGCATGACTCCGTGCTGGACAGCATACTATCTACACTATATATATATATTTAAATTACATCTGGGCCTCGTTTGTTTCTTTGGGGCCACATAACATTTTCCTGAGGAGCCAAAAAAAACATGTCAAACTGATGTTTGGCTTTGCATTATTCATTTGCCGAGCTTACTGTAGCAACGTCATCGACTACTGTACGTTGCTCCCAACTCTCACAGCTATCATTTGTTATACTCCCAAGATTCTCCACAGCGTCGACCCCTTATTCTCATTTTCATTACCACCATTATAAGAGCCGAACGGCCATTCGCTTATTTTAATGTGCCTGATAATCAGCCTGCTTGTGAAGGGCACAATGTGAGCAGAGCTGCCAAGTCTCCCCGCCAGACTGCTAACTAAAACAAAATGGTAAAACATGAAGAAGGGCAGAACACTCCAGGCCAATGGGTTCACCTTCCAAACATTAAGACTACGCAACGGTACAATAACAGTCTCCTTTAACATCCGCAGCTTGTGAGCGAGTCCTTGGAGCAGGTAAGGAACGTTAAGCAGGGAGGAAGCTCTCCTGTTGCTCTGGTTACAAGGGCACCTTGCATGTAAACCTCAACGGCTCCAGCGGTGCTGTTCAGGAGTTATCGGTACAAGAGTGCATCTGTGCCGAGCGACTCCCAAGTGTGAGTATGCAGCTGTCAAATTATAAAGCACAGCAATAATGAAAAATGACGAAGAAAACGGCTCTGTGTGCATACATTAAAGGGATAGTTAGAGTTTCTTGAAGTGGGGTTGTATGAGGTGCTTCATACTCCATAGTCAGTGTGTTACCTACAGCACATGACGGTCGGCACGCCCACAGTTTGGAGAAGCTGACAGGAGTCACCGTACGGGAGCAATGTAATGTACTGCTGTGGACTTTAGACACCTAAAAGAAAGGCTCACCTAAATAAATCATAATCAGTTTAAGTGTGCGCTATATTTAGAATATTTTCACTGCTCTACCTCGCCGTCAGACAGCCCTTTCCAACGGGGAACCAAAGCCGTTGTATCCATCTATGCTCTCGCCAAAGCAACACCAGACTCCATTCAGGCAATCTGTAGTTTTATCTTGCAGAACGTGGGGGTCGCTGGCCTACTGCGGTCCTAGTTGGTTTGTGATATTATGTGGATTCATCAAAGTCACACAGAAAAGTCAAATTACTGTTTATTTTCAATGGAGTCTGGTTGCTTTGGCGAGAGCATAGATAATAGCTTCAGTTCCCTGTTGGAAACATTGACTGTATAGCTGACTGACAGCAAGATAAAGGGGTGAAAAGATTGTAAATATAGCACACACTTAAAATGATATTGATTTTTATTTAGCTGAGCCTTTCTTTTAGGTGGCTACAATACGTTTTGCTGTCGGCCCCGTCCACCGCGGTGCATTGCTTTGCTTCCGTGCGGTAACTCCCATCTGCTTCTCCAAACTGGGCGCCGTCATCATCTACTGTAGGTAACACACCGACTATGGATAAGTACCTCATACAACCCCTCTTCAAAACACCCAAACCATCCCTTTAAAGTACCAAAATAAGGAATTGGCCTACATCAGTATTAATCATTAAAAGGAGGCATGTTCAACAGCTACGGTGGCTGATAAAAGAATGACAAAATAACACTTCTTCTGCACTAATTATTCCACTGATGTCATTATTGATCTGTCTCATTTGAGAATGAAGGCAGAAAATGAGGAATTGTAAGATGTGACAGAAATGTGTGCAACCCTTTGCCAACCGTTTCAATGAAAATAACAGGGTTCCTCTTTAATCTCATATTCCAACTCCAAAGATGGCAGCAGTTGCAAAAAAAAAGTCCTTTGAAACTCACAACACTGTGACACAAATGAATTGAAGATGATGGAACAAAAGAGCTTTCTCTCTTTCTCTCATAATGCCATTTGTTAAAATAGGAACCATTTCAGTCGTGGCATTGCTTTATATATCTCTTTTTTTGTCTCTTCCTCTCTCAGGCGGTGTCATCCCTCTCTGGCTGTGCTGGGGCTAAATCCTCCCTTGAGGCGATGTCAGGGTTCATGAGAGGACAGTAGAGAGACAAGCTGTGTGTGCGCAACTCTACAAATGTCTCAACCACAATGGAAAATTTTGTAAAGCAGTCATTCATGAGCGTTGTTTCTCAGGTCTCATTAGGTAAATAATCTGATGCAGTGGCAAGGCTAGAAACACAGTCCTGCTCTTAACCTGGTTTAAGGCTTTAAAGTCAGCTAAATATCACATACGCATGCACATCAACATGATTAACATCACAAATCAGTGATGACGTAAAGTAAAAAATAGCAAGCAATGCCTAGAAGTTACAGAAAAGATGTCACTGTAAGGCAGCTAAGCTACATCACTGGTTAGCTAAAGCATAACCAAGGTCAGTCATTGCAGCTCAACTGGTGCCATTTTGATATTAACCGGCACTGGCAGTGACTGCACCCCGTGGGATCGCATCTCTGCAGGTTGGCAAGCTCAGGTAGTGTGGGCAAGCACAATATGCACGCACACACACACACACACACACACACACACACACACACACACACACACACACACACACACACACACACACACACACACACACACACACACACACACACACACACACAAACACACACACACACACACTTGGACACAAGGACACCGGAGCAGACATGCACACACAGACTCGAAGGCATTAAAAACACACCCGCCCACACTTGCTTTCTTACGCACACACAGGTACGTAGAATGAGCGAGGTGATGCAGCGGTACTAGCAGTAGAAGCATGTTATTTTGCACAATAGAAAAAAAATTGCTTTCAATCTTTCCTTATTTTGTTCAGGCATGATTCAATTCATCATCCAAACCTCTCTACCACTTGCTCTCTCAAGGAAAATGTATCTATAGAAATGTATAACAAAAGCGTGGTGTGTATGTGAATAAATATTTTGAAGTTATTAAAAAAATCAGCTTTAGAAACCAGCTTTCAATTTTATGCAACAATAAAGTTCACCACATGTTTTACACTGTTTGGTTATTCTAACGCGATAACGTTAACGCCATAATAATGCTGTTGTTGCCTGTTGGGCTGCAGTTTGCCAAGTTATGATTTGAGCATATTGTTTTATGCTAAATGCAGTACCTGTGACGGTATCTGGACAATATCTGTCATTGTTTTCTGTTGTTAATTGATTTACAATAATAAATATATACATACATTCGCATACAGCAGCACATTTGTCCACTGCCATGTTGATAAGAGGATTAAATACGTGACAAATCTCCCTTTAAAGTACATTGTGAACTGATAAAAAAATAAATTTGCGATTAAATATTTGAATCGATTGACAGCCCTAAAATAATTATGTTATGCAAAAGTGACGAGCAAAAAGCTATTTTAAAAGCAATTTGTTTAAATCTGAGAACCAAAAATCACAAGTCTATCATCGTAGCTGCTCACCACCGAGGCAGTACAACCAAATAAAGCCTGGGAGTCTGTTATCGTAACATTTAACAGCAGTCAGATTGAACAACCGTACTTTACTTGAAGGGAAAATGTGCAGATGTTCAACCTTATCTCTATCTGAGTTACGGATATTGTGTGAAAAACACCTGCAGTTCTTGGCGATCTCTGTGTCTCTGGGGCAAAGCTGCAAAATGTGTTGTTCTTCCTGCATACAGTGACTACGTTGGAGGAAAGGAAGAACTACAGTGCTACTTCAGCTTTGGTAGCTGTGGTGGGGAAACGCCGCTGAAACACTTCCTTGTTCTCTTCGCTCGTGGTAAGTTTCCAACAGTGACAACGGCATCACAAAATATGAGTTTTACAGTGCAGGTTACATTTTACAGTGCTTTGGCAGACTCAGATATTCAGCCGGAGAGAAGCTGCTGGAGGCTGCTCGAAGCTGCTGCTGCAGCGAGGAGGATACGGCCGGTGGGAACCCTCCAGAACCTGAGCTGCCGAGAGCAAACACCGGCCGGTGGAGCCTTTGCTCAAATTGCCACTGCAGCGGCGCCCGCTGCTCTACGGGCAGCCGGCGCCGCAGAGAGACACAGCGGGGGGTAAAGAGAGTGTAAAGTCGGCACATTTTCACATCTTACCCTGTGAATTAAGGATTAATTTGACTAAACCGGAGCTGCTGATTGTTGGAACAGCGGAACGGATTCATGGTTTTGGTGACTTTTACTTTGTTTCTGTCGGGTTTGAATGAAGTGTGTTTTACGATGAGTTGCTTGTTAGTTGTAGGACAGAAACGTGAATTCAGAAGGTGTTCGGTTGTATTTTTCTGTTTATGTGCACGAATATTTCCTTCATTGACATTTTGTGAGTTTATTTTGTTTATTTATCCACCCGATTCGACTGTTGTCAAGCTATTAAATAGGCGTTATCAGTCGCTATAAGCACCATAGATGCGGGTCAATAGTGTGCCCAACCAATTTCTTTTACAGTACTCCGATGATTCCACCTTCATTTCTCTGCTGACAGCGATGATCTCAGTTTGCACCAGTGTAATGTTGACTGGCTAATTGAATGGTGCGACAAAAATGCTCTTATCATTAACACTAGTAAGACAGAAGAAATCATTTTTTGCCTTCCTCCTAACTGTCAGCTGCTTCCAGTTACAATCCACACTGTAGAAATGAAACAGGTCTCTTCATACAGATACCCATACAGGACCCCTCACATTGAGTTTACTTGTAAGAATATGCAGCAGCGCATTTACTTTCTTCGCAGACTCAGATCTTTTGGAGCCAGTAGCCAGATTATTGTTCTATTTTTCAGTTCAGTGATTCAGAGGGTCCTACTCGCCTGTTTGTTTATGGTAACAGTATGTCTATTGGATGTGTACTTTTTTCAAACTGAGCTGCCTATGGATGCAAAATGAATTTCAGTGCAAACTGACAATAAAGTTTTATTGTATCGTATTGTATCGTATCGTATTGTATCGCATTAGGGGACTACTACACCTACTACGTTTTAAAAGTAAAAGTGAAGCTTCAAAACAACACGTTCTAACATGTAAAACTGAATGAAACGTTACGTTTTGAACACAAACAAAAAGTCTTCTTTAGGTTTAGGCAAAAAAAACAAAACACTTTGCTAAGTTTAGGGAAAACACTTTGTTTTGTGTTAAAATATCTATGAACACAATGACAACTACATATTTTTGGTTTCACATGGTATGCGAACTTCGGTCTCCTGCGTTTTGTTTCAGTTTCACACTGTCTATACTACAGTACCTGACTTCCACTTCTGCTCCTTTCATAATTACTACAATCGTTAGAGGTCGCTGTTGTGTTCTTTTATACCGTCTTTTGATGATCTACCATGTGAATAGATGAGGTGTGACCCACACCTATGGGGCTTTTAGCGCCCTTTTAATAGCCTGACAACAGTCTAATCGGCTGATTTATCAGACGTAGCGAAGTCGCCGCTCTCGTGCAATGCATCCTGGTACATATACATTCTCGGTCAATATAGCACGCACTGTGGAATATATTTCTTCAGTGGACTAACCACGAGCACTGATTTGACATCAACATCAAAGGTGGCAAATGTTCCCTTTAAAATGGATTTGTTAATACTGAGTACTACATATTCACATTTAGAACCTTCCTAAGCCAGTCGTCAATGTGACATGATTGGTACCCACGGAAACCCATTTAATGCCACTGTTGTTCCAATTTACCGCTTCATCTACTCATCGACTTGCTGACGACTCGGTGAGTGATATCTGTCACGCTGACGTTTTAACTTTGTCCCTTTGCCTGTCACACCATCTGCCTTACAGATGGCTGACGTTACTGTAACTCAAAGAAACAAGAGGAAGAGAGGATGAAAGAGAAGAAGAGTGACAAAGCTGGGCAAGTGATGAAGGGAGGGAGAGAGAGAGAGATGGGGTCCCTATTAATCACATGTGGCAAGGAAGCAGATTCAGCACATTTATACTCACACATCAGCAGTAACTCTGTCCTCTAATTAACGTCCTCCTAAAGAAATATCTCCATCTACTGACTCCTTTGTGTTTAGGTTATTATGGATGTCATTTATACTACGTTGGACTTCCAGAGATAATGCCGTGTTTTAAAGAATGCTATTGATCTCTCTGACCTCACTGACACTATTAACATGAGGTTAATGAGGTGGAAATGCACACATAAGGCATCGCAATCAATCAGAATGCTGCACGGTCAGTCAGATTACATCTGGGGGTCATCAGCCTCGCACTGGGATTGGATCCAAGCCAGGTGTAAATACAAACTGCACAGTGATCATATTCTTAGGCAGAAAACATGTGGAAAGGGAAGACCTGGGATGAGCCGTGTTTGTTGGGAAGGTCACCGGCTCCGCCTATTGTACACTGAGATAATAATGAATCCAGATAACGAGAGCGCTGATTGATTCTAGGTAGAAATGCAATCAACCTGAGACATCCAGATACAAACCACATATTAATACCAGCTATAGAGTACTATATACAAGTAATATAAATGTTATTTCCTTTATTTAAATACATTTGTATCATACAGAAAATGATAAATTATGATTAAATAGGTTATCTTACAAAGCATGGCCACATAAATGCTGTATTATAATGCACTAATCCACTAATATGTTTTGAAAAATATTGTTATTATGGTATTGTTATTAAGAGCATCTTTTACTGAACAATCTTGATTTTCTCTGCTCTGAATAGTGTCTGCAGTCTTCCTCAACAACCACCACCAAGAAGGGAACTGGCAGCTCGTATGTCGGCAAAATTAGGGACAAAAAAACTCTTCATGTCACTCGCTACTGCTTGTAAAGCTTAAACATTGTGAGCACCATCTGGATTTTGGCGGTTGGACATTGAGTGGACATGGCTCAGTGGTCTTTTAGTGAATGAATGTAAAGGTGGATATTACACACTTGTGTACACACCCACAAAATTGAGGAGCACCCGACTACGTCCATTTTGGCATATCCTGATCACAGACTGTATATAAGAAGTGGACGTAGTCATCATGACGTCACCCGTTGGTTTGTGCACTAAGGTTTTGAAGCCTCGAGTTCGGCATTTTGGTCGTGGCCATGTTGGTTTCTTGCAACCAGAAGTGACACTAGAGGGTGGAGCTAAGTGCAACCGGACGCTGAATAAGACGTTTTTAGGCAACCAAAAATGTCACAGTTAACTTTGATGAAGTGAAAACACACTGTGGAAGAGTTCAAGTTGTAAGATGAAAACACGGACAACTCCCAGACCGGACAACGCCGTGGTAGCGACCTGTCAATCATCAGGTAGCCCCGCCCTAAAGCATCCCCTGCTTTATGGTCTATCTGACTCTAAATGGGACCATCATTTACTAAATGAACATCATGCTGTATTGAAGAAGACTTGAAACTAGAGATTGAGACCATAAACTCATGTTTACAATGTTTGCTGAGGGAATAAATCAAGTGAGAAGTAGGCTCATTTTCTCATAGACTTCTATACAATCAGACTTCTTTTAGCAACCAGAGGAGTCGCCCCCTGCTGGCTGTTTAAAGCACTTCAGCATTGGCTTCACTTCTCAGACCCGGAGGTTGCTGGCTGATCCTGACACGGGTGTTGAATAGGAAACCCATATACAGTGCAGTAAGCCCAGATCAACACAAACCACCAGAATCTTCGAATTAGGTGTCTTGTCTATGAGCCAGTATAACAGGCTCTCACACACTTGTGTTGGCCTTAAGACCGCACAAGGTTCTGTAGTACTTGGTGGTGATCGAGATGTTCTGGCTTCACTTTTGGATATAGATATTATCTACACAACCAATGTGTTTATGATTAAATTAAGAGCATGCAATTGTTTATCTAGCTCTTATTGTTGCTAATTTTGCTCTCAAAGTGCACCAGATTGAAGCAATTAACTTTAAAATGTAGCTAACAAAAGGGGTAGGGTGAATATTCCTGTATATTTTTATATTGTAATGTAATATATATATATATATATATATATATAGCAAAAAGAAATATTGCAATGTCAGTTTTTTTCCAACATGGTGCAGCCCTAATTTGTACATTAACAGGAATGTAACGCAGAAGTGAAAACAGCACTCTGTTTATTTGAATATAAAAGCGCAATACCAATATGTTGTTTCTAAAATCTATGAATAATGGTGATACATAATTGTGATCTCAATATTGATCAAAATAATCGTGATTATCATTTTGGCCATAGTCGTGCAGCCCTAGGTCACAGCATCCGTCATGTTCCTGCCACAACTGCAACAATACACACAAACACACAATCACATAGAATGTGCACACACGTGGTCACATATCCGCATCACATTAAACAGTCAATGTTGATTGTGACATACAGAGAGAGAGAGAGGGAAAGGATATAATGAAAGAGAGAGTGAGGGATGGAGAGTTGGAGAACGTGTAAGTGAAACAGATGGAGTGGAAACAAATGTATTGTGATAACATCGTTTAAACAGCGCTCGGCTCTCCGAGGGCCCTGGCTGCCTTTGCACTCCTCTCACACTCGTTTGACTGGGAAAATGGCCAAAAGGATGGGCCAAAAGGACACACACTCTCTCTCTCCCCTCTGTCTTTCTCTCTTTCTCTCTCTCTCCCCTGCCAAGAGATTAAATTGTACAGAATTGTGCTGTCAAGTCTCATTTGTGAGAGAAATAGCACACTGGTTATTACCTTTAAGACAGCAGGTTGTTTTGGTGAGCTGTGATGAATCATCTTGTTTATACTGTATGTGTGTAGGTTTACTGTAGATAATACTGGATGTGTTAGAGAACAAGAAGAAAGAAAATGTGTGTGTGATTGCGTAAAAGTATTTGAGGGACGTAAGTGTGCAGTAAAGACACACTCAACTACACACAGTTGACCTTAAAGGCAGGGTCGGCGATCTTGAGAAACTAGCAAGAGTCGCTTCAGACCTCCCTCCAAAGACACTCCCCCAAAATGATCATTACCAACATAAACATGTAATGAACGTGAACGGTGAACAGTGTTTTAGTTGCATGTGTCAACAATTTATGTCAGACAACATGAACCTTATAATTTACCCATTTATTTAGATTTTTTCTTTTATAAAGATTTATTTATATCAGCAAAAGGCTTATTTTACAATTCAATTCCAACGTGTATCAACATTTCTTTTTTGTGTTTAAAACAAATATTGAAACCAGAAAAATAAAAATAAAATAAATAAAAAAATAAATTAATAAATTATAGAAAAAAAATGTGGTAATGACAAATTATTCATAATGAACCTAATCTTATATCAAATATGCTTTCACTACATAATAAAAATAAAAATGATAATAAAAATGAGTAAATTAAATTATAAAAATATAAGATCCATTCAAAGTAATGAGTGAAATAAATAAATATTAAAAATATGAAAATAAATATAACAATATTTAAAAATATATAATACATATTGAATAAAATTTCTAAAAATATTAAACACACATTCCTAATGCACATACATGTTTATAAACCTGAATGCGTCAATAGCAGTCCCTCCCTCCCCTGTTAGCTCTCTAATTGCTTTCATTTATTGTCATGTACATTTATTTTACTTTCCTCTTTGTCCTTCCTAAGTTTAGTACTTCACAGCTCCTCATTCAGTGTGTTACGGTCGCTGTTGCTGCCAACTCCTCTGTTATCCCGGGGAGAGTGTAAAACTCCACGTGAACGCTCTCACACACACACACACACACACACAGTCACTCAGACGAGGAGGATTTTCACCAAGAGAGTGTGTAACACGTAGAGATCCACGCTAACTCCAGCAGTTTCCTGGTTCCCCTAAAGAGATGCTCTGGCAGTAGAGAGGGAGACACAATCCCCTGCTGGCTTCCCACATGAACTACGTCACAAGCTTTGTCTCACTTTTTGGACTTGTTGACGTCACGTTGCTCAGACTACAACAATAAAAGCGGCAACTTCCTTCTACCTCTGCAGAGACTCAACTGAAGCAAATATATCGATTCTGGCATTCAAAAAAATATTTCAAAATATAATATTTCAGATATAGGTGAATTGTTTTCAGCGCGTTCCCACGATGGGATCCTCCCACACCGAACGGCCGTCCCTGACCCGCCGAGCTGGGCCAAAGGGGCACGGCTGTAAAAGAAAGAGGTGCGCTTGTTTTATAACACAAGACAAAACGAGAGCATTACTGTGAAACGGAACGTCGCACAATAAATGTTGGTTATCTTCTTTTCATAAACTTAGGAAGCCAAAATTGTAACTGTAATTGAAATTGGCACAGCCCTCTACCTCCATACCTCCATACCTCCTTTCATCCTCTCTTTCCTCCCCCTTTGAACAGTCTGTCCCTCCCTGAGCTGATATCACTCCAGCTTGTTGCAGTAATGTCAGTGACTCAGGCGCTGATTCAGTTACACGACAGTCTGCAGAGTTTTAGAAGAAACCGACCAACTCAGCTACTTGGGGAGTGTGTGTGTGTGTGTGTGTGTGTGTGTGTGTTAGTAAGTTTAAAGCTGCTCTTTAATGACCTAAGCCCCGAGGCTCATTTGAGCTGCAGATACCAGCAGTCGACTAATGTCCAAACATCTGGGTGGTAACACACACACACACAGACACACACACACACATACATACACAGAAGCGTTGAGCTTTTATCATTGGCCAGAGGAAGGGCTTTAGCATCCGCCCTGACAGATGCCGCCCACACATCAACACACACACACACACACACACACACACACACACACACACACACACACACACACACACACACACACACACACACACACACACACACACCACGGCCAGTGGAAAAACACTGGAGAAGGATTTAGGCTGAGTATGATCCATATATGTGTAACATATATCTGACAGCTAGGATTATGTGTATATATGAGAGTGAGAAGAGTGAGAGAGAGTTGTGTGTGTTTGTGTGTGTGTGTGTGTGTGTGTGTGTGTGTGTGTCAGACAGTGACAGAGCAGGGCCATTTCAGCAGGTCCCTCGTGGTCACTAACCTTTCCTCTCTCTCTTTCTCACCTCTCTCTCTCTCTCTCTCCACATGTCTTTTTTCTCTCCTTGATGCTCCCTCTATCTAAAGCTGCGCTCTCTTTGTTTCTCCCCCCCACCCTCGCCTTTCTTTCCAGCCTCTCACTGCCTCTCTCTCCCCCTTCCAGAGCTGACAGAGCGATAAGGGAATACGCCCAGGAGAGAGTAAGGGTCGCTGGACAGAAGTCAGGGAGAATGGCGGAGGTCAGTGTTGGAGGTGTGCGTTACGGATACATCATCGCCGGGTCAAGGTGCGCTAATAAAATCACTAAATCGCCAAGGCATGAAGTGAGTCTTACATCCGCCTGCGCTTTACCACGAAGCACACTGCTTCAACATAATAAAAGAGATGTAGGTGGTAACAGAGGAAAGATTTTTAACATTCAAAACCGTTGTATTTGTTATAATCAGTAATTATTATTTTGTTATCTTGAGTAGACAAAACAGATTATAAAACCTTGTATTTCCCAAAAAATCTAAACAGCCTTTAACAGCCTTATTTCAAACCTGCAATCACTGATGTTTTTGGCCAATGTGCTAACATATCATCACCTTTTAAGTTGACTAGTTGCTTGTTCAGAGCACGTGCCGGTTTCGGAGCAGGCCAATTGCTTGGCTCCTGGAAGTGCTGCTTGCGGCGTTCTCGAGAACCACTCAATGCTTGTTGACTCCAGTGAAGTGAAGAAGACTTGGGTTGTACCTAAGGGTGCCAGAATCGATATAATTGCTTCATTTGAGTCTATGCGGCGGTAGAAGGAAGTTACCTCTAGGGCTGCACAATTAATCGAATATTGATCGCAATTGATTTTTGGCTTCTCACAATTAGATGAACATGATCGACTGCGATAGTGATGTTTAAAATGCTCCGCTCATAGAAAACTCTGCTGCTTAAATCAAGCACTTCCTAAAGTAACAGCCAGAGATGAACTGTCAATCAGCAGCCGACCAAAGCCGGACGCTTTTCAGCCTCATATATCGTTTTTTTTTGTTTTTTTTTGCCGTGCTCGTCTGCTGACAGCACAGAACTGAAAAGCTCCCTTAGCGGATGTCCCATTGAGATACATTATGGTGTGTTCAAGCTCTGCGCAGTATAAATGAGTATTGGGCGATGGTAAAGTGTAACGCTATCATGATGCGTTCAAATGTAATCTTGTCAAATGTATTTTTTGGTCGAGAAACTTGAACAAATCCAGTTGTTTGAAGGTTTTCACAGCAGTATAAAATAGATATCAGAGAAGGAATTATGACCTGTTTTACTTCCCAACACTAACGTCAGCTAGCAGCTTGTAATATATAACTAAAAATACTAATGCCAATTTTAATAAAAGCAAATATTTAGATAAAAATACATGTATTTCCTAATCATTTGAATTGTGTGTTTATATGCAAATAACCACTATAGATGACAATAGCAAAGTAAAAGGAATTTCTGACGGTTTACACTGACTTTGGGAAGGTTGAAGTTATTTTTCGGAACGTTCCTCGCATTTATTACTAAAGAAAATCATAATATAGCCTGAACACTTTGCTGCAGTAATCATATTCTCGCTGTATCATGTTTTTGCATTTGGTAGCGTGTGGTGTATGTGATCTCTGTTATTTGTCTGTTTGAAGCCTTCTGTGTGCCGTTAATTTAGAACTTCATTTAGTCTTCCTGTTACTAAGACCTCTGGTCTTTTTCCGTCCTGATCTCAGCGTTATACCCTGCCCTCCCTCCCACTCTCTGTCGCTCTCCCTTTCACTGTGGAAGAGGTCTGAAGTTGCAGTCACCAGAGCAATTAGAGACTTCATGTTCCTCCTCACTGTCAAGAGGAGGCAACCATACACACATACACACATACACACATGACACACGTGCACGCACACACCACCCATCCTCTGCCGTCCCCTGTGCTGACAGGCACTGGGCAAAAGTTCACTCTGCCACGGTGCTAACTATCTTCTCTTTTCCTCCTTTCACTCTGCCTCCTTCTCACACTCTGCCTTTTCAAGAAAAGTGCTAACTAGCAATCTCTCACTCCTTCCCCGTCTCTCTCTCTTTCTCCGCCCGCCTCTCCGAGGGCTATCACCCATCTCTTTCGTCTCCATCTTTTCTCTTTCTCTTTTATCCGTCTTCACAAGCTTGTCCTTCACTCTGTGTTTTGACTCTCCGTCCCTCTCCGTCTGCACAATAATTAGCCCTTCTCATCCACCAGCTCCATCTTTCCTCTCTTTCTTTTATCTTTCTGCGCTCATCTCGTATACTCATTTCCTCCGTTTCCAGTGTGCCATATGTTTGCAGTAAATGTGTACGCATCTGCCCTGCACACACTTGGCCAACTCTGTCTTGTGATATAGAGTTGAGTCAGTGCACGTGTGAAATGCTGCAAACAAGCAGCTGAGATTGTAACACGTGTCTGTTTCTTCTCAGTCTCGCTTTTCTTGATTCTGAATCAAATAAAGTGAGCAGAGCATTAACTGGAAAGGGAAGCTGGCTGAACGCCAAGAGAGATTCACAATAAGCTGTTTCATCATGTCATGTTAGATCGACACAACAGGGATTCCTCCCTGACTTGCTGCAACCGATTCGACTGTTATCAGGCCATTAAATAGACGTTATCAGTTGGTATAAGCACCATAGATGTGGGTCAGTAGGAGCCTACTACACCTACTATGTTGTAAAAGTGAAAGTGAAACACGTTCTAACATGTAA
The DNA here is from genome assembly GCA_916701665.1 of Sebastiscus tertius. NCBI lineage: Eukaryota > Metazoa > Chordata > Actinopteri > Perciformes > Sebastidae > Sebastiscus > Sebastiscus tertius. Next base: position 41,263 of record CAKAOH010020721.1, read on the forward strand.
AACTGAATGAAACGTCACGTTTTGAACACAAACAAAAAGACATCTTTATGTTTAGGCAACAAAAGTACAACTTCACTTCTTAGGTTTAGGCAAAAGAATAGTTAGGTTGAGGCGATAAAACTACAACTTATTTAGGTTTAAGCAACAAAACTACAACTTCTTTAGGTTTAGATTTCAAAACTACAACTTCTTTAGGTTTATATAACAAAACTACAACTTCTTTAGGTTCATATAACAAAACTACAACTTCTTTAGGTTTAGGTAACAAAACTACAACTTCTTTAGGTTTAGGTTTCAAAACTACAACTTCTTTAGGTTTATATAACAAAACTACAACTTCTTTAGGTTTAGGTTTCAAAACTACAACTTCTTTAGGTTTAGGAAACAAAAGTACAACTTCACTTCTTAGGTTTAGGCAAAATAATAGTTAGGTTGAGGCGATAAAACTACAACTTCTTTAGGTTTAGGCAACACAACTATAACTTCTTTAGGTTTAGGTAACAAAACTACAACTTTTTTTGGTTTAGGCAACAAAACTACAACTTCTTCAGGTTTAAGCAACAGAACTACAACTTCAACTACAACTTGTTGGTTTCACACTGGATGCAAACTCCGGTCTCCTGGGTGCAAGCCCCCCATGGAGCTTCACACTGTCTACAGCGACAGACTTCAGTTTCTGCTCCTGTCATAATTACTACGGTCACTAGAGGTCGTGTTCTTTTATACCTTCTTTCGGTGATCTACCATGTGAATAGATGATAAGTAGGTGTAGTAGGCCCCTATTGACCCACATCTATGGGGCTTATAGCGACTGATAACGCCTATTTAACAGCCTGACAACAGCCTCATCGGCTGACTCGCATGCTCATCTTAGACTTTTCTCCAACTATTAGCCAGTCTTGAAGTGATGCCACATTCTAATATCAGAGAGCCTTGAAGAAAATGAAATTCCTCCATCTGTCAGCCCCATGAAACCGGCTTTGATCTCCCCTAGGTGAGCACCGGCTCGGCCATAAGCCTCCTACTTTCTCTTCATCAGAGGAAATGAGAGACCTCTTATATCACAACTATTGTGGTCTTGTGGGCAGTTGCATGTCATTCATTTTTCTGCGAAGTGCGGTGAGGGCACCATCACACACACTCAAAGACAGCTGGGGTAAGGTGAATCACGCACTGCTTTATGCAAACCGCATGATGGAGTTTTGTGTGCACTGATGCAGTGAATGTCCATCACCCACTGAGGCTCTAGAGAGGGACACTCTCTTCACAGTCCTGTTGGACTATTTCAAATGTGCTGCAAGGTTTCCATTAGGGCTTGATACTATCATGATACTTGGGTGCTGATTCGATATGTATTGCGATTTTCAAGTATTGCGATTGGATATTACAATTTATTGTGATTTGTATTCACTTTTTTTAACACTATTCCATGGGAAAAAATGTAATCATACACTTCTAGGGACTTTTGGAAAATCTCTACATTGATACAGTAAAAATGTTTGACTTTCAGCATGTTAGTAGTCAGAGATGTCCTGAAGACAAAAATATCAGTTATCGTCAGACATTATGGGGCAATGTGTTTTTAAAGCACCACAAGCATTCAGAAATGAAAGTATTTCAAGGTACTAATAGAGCCGGGAAATATATCGATATCGTGATATGAGACAAGATATCATCTTAGATTTTGGATATCGTAATAAAATATGGCATAACTGTTGTCTTTTCCTGGTTTTAAAGGCTGTATTACAGTAAAGTGAACCAGACTGTTCTATTATTTACTTTTACCCTCATTACATACCAGTCATTATGTCCACATTACTGATGATTATTTATCAATAATCTCATTGTGTAAATACTTAATGAAAGCACCAATAGTCAACCCTACAATATCAGCACAATATTGATATTGAGGTATTTGGTAAAAACAAAAATGGTGATATTTGATTTTCTCCATATCGCCCAGCCCTAGTACAAATTTTGCTTAGGAATATCTCTAAATTAATACAGAATAAAATGCTTGTCCTGAAGTAAAATAAATCCGTTATTGTCAGGAATTATTTATTTAATTTTTATTTTATATTTATGTGGATTATATATTTGATTTATTTGATTTATTTGATTTATTTTATATTATTTCCCTCACAAATTACTGGTATGTTCTTTCTAATTCATAAGGGACTTGTAATGTTTTACACTTTTGGTGAATATAATACAATTAAAGTTATTTAAAAATATGTATTTTGTATATACAGTTCCTTTATTTTGAAAACCAGACGTAGTCACATGTGTACTACCGCTAACTTCCCCAAGTCGCTAGCTCTCCCCGTCAGCTCTGCGTCAGCTAACTTTCCATGACTTTCACGACTTTCCACGACTTTACCTCCAACATGCTCAACACAATGCGTCGGCGGGGGACGCACATCTGAGCTCGGCATAATTGTGACCCATAAATTGGTGACGTGGTGATCTTCACGCCTCGTATAGCTGCAGGACAAAAAAAACAAAGAACTCAAAGGCGCTGAAAGGGCATGTGATGTGCAGCTCTCCTTGATATTGTAATGAGTCTTCTTGGTCTGCTAATGTGCTCATAAGTAATCATTACCAAAGGGTAGACCTCAAAGCCCGCACAGCAAGTGGCCAAATGGGTTCATGCTGAAACACACAGAAGATCTATCACAAAGCTGAATATTAATAAACATCCCCTAGTGACTCACGCTTCCTACAAACCTACCAAATTGGACTGGAAGTGCTGCCAAGGTTCATAATAGCCGTTTGTTCTCCGATACAAAACGTAATGTTCTTTGACCCAACCTCGCTGTCTTTCCTCCACGGTCAACGGCAGAGCCTGAAGTTTATCGTTCTCTCTGCAAAAGCTGCCCATGCACTTCCATAAGAACTTAGCTACCTTGCCTTCCCTTTCTAAATCTCGAATATATCATCCCCCTATTTGCAATTAAAAATATATGCATCTATATAGTAATACTTTATGCAACTAGAATTTGCTTTTCATTGTTTTTATAGCACAAGCCGTCGGCAAAACACGGTATTCTGAAAAGACTAAATGTATTCTACAAAGTGAGGACAGACTGCAAGCTGTCACATTTGATTTATTAGTAATTCTGTCTGCTGGCAGTTTGTAACGAGACTATTTGGAGTAGAATAATTATTGCTTTGCTTATCTGTGGCTGTCTTTACAGCTGCCTCTGGTAATAACCATAGAATTCATATTCACGCTAATAAAATGTAAGCTTTTGTTGCTTTTGTTCAAATCCTCCTGTTTCAAGGGCGACTCCGCCACAGATAGTTGGCCCTCGGTTCTGAAGGGGCAAAAGAAGGAAAAATACAAGTCAGAGTGCTTATTACATATTCTACTGCCAGACGTGAGCTATCTTTTATGACCAGTTTATCTCCATATTGCAATTAGAAAGATATAAAGAAAGATTTAACCAGAAAATAAAACCTTGGATTCACTTTGCAGAACGATCAGTTTGGTATTAAAAAAGTATTTGCATTTTATTTTATTCATGTCTGTACGCACATACACACACGCACACACACACAAAGATAGTCCAGTAAATGCACCTACACGTAGGAGACAAGTTTTAGAACAATGTAACTAAAGACAGATACTTCTGATGTGAGACATGATTTGAAATGTTCTGTTGTACTTTAAAAAGCAAAATATAAGATTGGAAGCAAATCAGCAGTCATGGCAGGTCATTTTAGAAGTGTAATATTGTTGTGTAACCGATATAAAAGTACTGGAACTAAACTCAGGGTTTGACCTCGCTTTGACCCTCGGAGCATCCCGTCAGCTCACCACGGAGCCCGGGAGGTGTCACTGAGACAAAAAACACATGATCTGTGCTCTCAAGTAAAGAATTTGTGTGCACCGATTATTTAAAGAGGCCCCATTGTGCTCATTTTCAGGTTCATACTTGTATTTTGGGTTTCTACTAGAACATGTTCACATGATTTAATGTTCAAAAAACGCTTTACTTTTCTCATACCGGCTGTGCTGCAGCTCCTCTTTTCAACCTCTGTCTGAAACGCTCCTGCCTCCAACTAGCTTTGTTATGCAAATGTGTTACTTGGTGACATCACCACGTTACGGAAGAAAAGGCGGGACTTCAAGCGATGTGTTTAAGGCAGTTCAGGAGCAGAGTTACTGTGGGGGAGAGTAACTCCCTTTAATGTAGACTTTGCAGACTTTTTACCTGCACAAAAAATATATAACACACTAACCATGAAAGCATAATAACTCCTCTTTAATTCATGCTGTCAATTTAATCTTGTTTTTGGTGTGAGACGGCTGCTTTCCTACTCTGTCTCTCACTCTCTGGTCACCCAAACAAAGCCACAAATATACAGCAGCTGAATGGGTTAACTGTGGACAGTGTCTGTCTTTTTTTCCCGCAGCTCCGAGACAAAAGCCACAATTTGTGAGTCTCTAGTTGGCGGAGGCGCACGCATACGGACCTCTTCTAAATCCCTATTAGGTCTGTTCATAACTTGACCAGGCAGCTCATCAGTCGGTCATCATCGCCTCATTTCACAGCCATTGTTGTACTCACTGGAACTATTTTTTTCAATTATGCACCCATATTTTTTGAAAAAAAACAAACTGTATTTGAAAATTTTAAATCTATTCAAGAGAGTTTTTGGGAGGTTGGAAGCAAAAAAAAAAACAGACTCACTGCGGCGCAGAATGACTCATACAATTTATATAGCACTTTGTGGATAATAGATGAGAAATAGCAAACTACAAAGCACTCACTTGGATAAAATGTACCCTGCAGTTAGTGGTGATGGAGCCATTAAATGACTTATTACATTCTCTCAAGAGTCCCAGTTTGTGTAAAGCAATACTTCTGAGTTGAGCTGACATAAAAAGGAAGACATGATTCTTTTATAAGTTAAAAAATAAGTTGGGCAAGAATGTGACGATGAAACAAAAAGAGAGAGAGAGAAAAAAAACAGGCTCGCTCGTGTGTGCGTTGAAGCTTATATTAGTGTGTGTGTGAGTAGCTTTTCTGTTTGTGCACCTCTGACATTTATCTGTGTGCTATATCCAAAAGCAATCTGCCCCGCTGTTTGAGTTCAGACAAATAGGCGCTGCTGTCTAAAGTATTGCTGTGATATACAGTACGGCGTGTATATCCACACAGCGCCGGAGCAGAAGGTGGAGAATGTCAGGCAGCCATCTGAATGCTATTCTCCTCTGAGGAATGTGACATTGAACTAACCCACAACCCAATTATGGCTGCAATTCAAAAACAGTAATCCATAATCCAACAGCGGTGAATCACGATAACGCACACTGGAGCACGTTTGTACACATGGATTGATGCGTGCACATGGGATGTGGACACATAGTATAATACATGTACACACAGACACTGTAAAAAAGTATTTAACGTATGTAAATAACAATCATACACCCCGATAAGCTGCTACATACGCAGCAAGGAAATTACTAATAAGGTACGTACAAGACAGTTTATAGGCGGTTTAGACCACATGTAATCCACGTGATGTCCTACCTCCTGCATGCTCTACCCAGGCGCCATCCATCACCTAAACCAAACGGAGTATGTCCAGTAGGTAAGAACGTGTTTTCATATGAGAAACCGGCTCAGTTGTCCGATCCGACCTCAAAAGATTTTAAAAGTACACAAATTTCATTGAAAGATTCATGGAGAATGAATGCATTCCTTTTTCTGCGTCCTTTAGAGAACAAGGAAATGGAATAAACAAGATGAGATGAGTAACATAATGCAGCATTACTCATCCTCTTCATCGTGTAACATTTACTGTGAACTTCCAAGCTGCCACAGTATAAAAAGCACATGCTCAGCGCGGCCTATAACTACTATGAAAGAGGTCACACAGAGTGTGTATGCACCGAAGCTTGGTACTACACTAATCATTAGAGTCACTTTAAGCCCTTCATCTTCTCTCCACTGTTCCCCTCTCATCTCCTCTTCCTCTCTCAGACAGTAATGGAGTTTGGACTAGACCTGAGGGAGAAGACGGGGGGAAGGAAGGGAAGGACAGAAGCACGGAGGGAAAAAGAGTGATGAGATGAGTGGGGATCATTAGAATCAGGTATTCACTTTAGCTATGGCATTTCTGTTGGATGCATAAGCATTAGTGTTTCAATAAGTTGTATTTATCCCAAACAGAGGTTTGTCTCATTAATGTTTACACCTCTTTTTTTAAAAAGGAGCCTTTCCCCGGGGTAAAGGGACAACAGTTCCTACTTGAAGCAGAGGCTCATTAAAATAAGTGGAACACTCACATTACTGCACAACACGGAGGCATAAATGGAAGTTAGGGAACATCTTAAGGAAGAGGGGGAACTGATGCATAAGTGGAAAGGAGTGATTGCATTTGTGAGTGAGAACAAAAACAGAAAGCAAAAAGAGGAAGAAATGACAGAAAACCGACAGCAGAACAAGCGAGATAAAAGAAAGACACAGAACGTCGCAGAGAATTAAAGAAAGACTTTTGATGTTCTTTAATAAAACATCTGTCACAACAAGTGGAACACCCATTCAACATCGAGTGACACACCTCACAGCTAGTGTCACTGCCAAAGAAAAGACATCAATCTACCGTGTAGCCCCGCAGCAACTTTTCACACTAGAGTCACGGAAAACAGAAGGACAGAAAGCAAAAAGTTGAGAGAAAGAGAAAATAAGAAGAAAAAGCCGCAGAAAGAGAGAGAGGAGATGAGAAAGAGAGAGAGAGAGAGAGAGAGAGAGGAGGTGATGTGTCCCAGGTGTGCGCTCTATCCTCAGCAGTAGTTAAGAGCAAGGCACGGCAACGCCTCAGCCATCCGTCACCATGGAGATAACAAGCTGTCAAGGCCAGATAGGATCATGGGCCACAGAGGCCGGTCACTCTGCTTCAACACCACAGGAGCCAATCAGAGGAGAAGGGGTAGAGGGTGAGATAATGTGAAGATGGACAGTTAAAAGGAGAAAAGGGAGAGGAAAACAGGAGAAACCAAGAGGAGAGAACTGATAGGAGGAGGAGAGGATGACAATAGAGGTGCAAAACGTGAGAGTGGAAGGGACGACGCTGATTTCAGAGAAGGATAAAAAAGAAATAGAGAGGAAGGAGCTGGATAATATAGAGAAGTTCATGCAGTCGTAACAATGTTTGAGATGACGGTGCCCCAGAGCCACGCATCAGTCAACGCTCTCTCCGTCTAAACAACTCCTATACACCAGCAGGCCAGCACATTTCCTAACTGAAACGCTGCGTATACTGCCAGTAATTACCCCTGCCTTTCCACTTTGAAAATAAAGCTTAAAAAATGTGCCTATACAAAATGTGCACTTGCAATTATAACTACAATATAGGAGTCTGGAACAAGCAGTGCAGAAAAAGTGCAACAGCAGAAGAATGTTCAACAGACCGCAATACAAAGGTCATTTATGTATATATAACGTGATAAAGCTAAAATATTCTGCAAGCCAAAAGGGACATCACATAAAACTCCAAAGATGATATTGTACCTTCAAGTCAGTACGTCACACTTAAAACTAGATGATTTGATTTGATTGAACTTGATTTTCCTGCAGCGTGTGAAAGCTGAAAGTCATTGAAAAGCATCGCTGAAAACACATAAGTCTTAAAGCGCAAATGCGGAATAGACTTCTAGAAAGTAGTATTCTTTAGTCGTTAGACAGAAAGTATTTGGGTGGAATAAACCATTAAAACTCAGTAGTTAGACAGAGAGTAGTATCTGAGTGGAATAAACCTTTAAAACTATACGTATTTGGACAGAAAGTAGTATTTAGGTAGAATGAACTTTTATTTTGAAACATTAGGTCCTGTGTTAACTTACAGTGAGAGGTGGGGGGCTTTTATTTTGAAAAACAGGAGGAGGAGGAGTTGAAGTTCTAAGTGCAGTAGGTTTAAGAGGATTTGAAGATTCTTTCCATAGACTTCCATTGTAAAACAAATGTTGGAAAAAGTTTAATATTTTAAAAAGTATAAAAGATATAAAAAAGTTCTATACAAACAGGAATGTCCTTAAAGGGACTGTTTGTAACTTTTTAAGCATATAAATGTACCGGGTCAGGACACATGCGTGCTTACATATGCGCGTTCGCGTGTGGCCGCTGCCTCTCCTCCTCTGCCTGCTCGCCTTCGCTCAGACAGAGCGCGCGTTCACGTCTAGAGGTGGAGTGAGCTGAGTGAGAACGCGCTCACTCCACACTGCAGAAGAGTTAGTTTAGCTCTGAGAATATCTAGTGAATGTTCAGTGGACGTTTGGGCAGAAATAACTGCTGCAGCTCCTCCAGACCAACAGAGGTTTCCCGTGTCTTGTGAAGTGACGGAGCTCTGCAGAGAGAAACGTTATCGTCTCGTTACCGACCGGGTGCCGGTGTGTCCCTGCTCTCTCCGGCTGCGGGCGGAGAGAGCAGGGAGACACGCTGCAGAGCCCCGCTGCATCAGCCTGCTCTGAGGCAGGAAAAGCCAACACTAGGATCAGATCTAAATCATGTTCATGGAGAGACCTTGGTCTGGTCAGCTAACATTACTGCCAAGCAGCTGAAATATAGAGTGATATTGTGGTTTTAGCTGACGTGTGTCGCCTCACTTTGTTGAATGGTTTCTTTAGCTTAAAGTATGCAGAAGTAGTCCAAAAAAGCGTACAGAAGAAGAAGAAGTAGAGGAATAAAGATTCAGATAACAATGCCGTGAATGCTGTAAAACGTCCATCTGTCTTTCTGTCTGTGTCTCTGTGAGTAACTGTTGACGGGTCGGGTTTCACTGACTGCAGTCGATTGCACTATTTGCGGTATATAATGAGTATGAGTGACCCGACATGTCCTCATCTTGATCTGGAGAAGAAAGTGTTGATGAGAGGCAATCTTCACCACTTAACTAAGCCCCACAGAATTACAGTCTTTTCTGTCCATTTAAAAAGATTGACCAGGTGAAAGCTGTTTGACCCACAGAAAAGAGATTTCAGCTGTCAAAATGTGCTGCAGTGGAGGAAGGGGGGCGACGCTGATGAAGTGAGGAGCTCAAGAGGAAGGACTTAAATGAACACAGAGATTCTTCAAAAAGGGTCAAAGAGCTGCTGATGCTGCCTCAAAAGACTGGATGTGGTGGGAGAAGTACTCAGACCCATTACTCCAGTAAAAATAGCAATACCACATGTAGAAATACTATGAAATACTCTGCTATTTCTGTCCTGCAATCAAAGTTTTACTGAAGTAAAAGTGCAGAAATATGAGCTTCAACATATGCTTAAACTCATGATGCAGAACGGCCCATTTCAGAATAATATATATTGAATATAATTATTGATGCATTAATGTGCTCAGCACTTTAATGTTGCAGCTGGTAAAGGTCAGGCTCCTTGACATATTGCTGCTGGGTCTGATCTTAATCTATAATAATAGTCATCATAATTTATTTGTTGATTATATGTTGTATTAATAATCTGAACCTGCAAAGTAACCAGTAATTAATCCGTCAGATAAATGCAGTGCAGTAAAAAGTACAATAATGTCCTCTGTAAGCAGAAATATAAAGTAGCATACAATCAAATACCCAGGTTAAGTACAAGTACCTCAAAAGTGTACTTAAAGGTGCTAAATGTGAGATTGGGAGTATTTATATTGCCTCTGCGTGGCTCTCAACATAGCAACGGCCGTAAGCTAGCCCGGCGATGTCAACAAAGCACGGAGAAGCTCTGATTACAACACACACGGAGGGAGAGAGACTTCGTTCTCTGCTCAGGTAGACATTACTCCTCTATATCTTTACTAGGGTTGTATACGGAATGAGATTTTTACTGTATAATCGTCTAAAATATCATAGCAATGGTCTGTTATACATAGCAACGGTCGGATATACATAGCAACGGTCTGTCATACATAGCAACGGTCTGTTATACATAGCAACGGTCTGTTATACATAGCAACGGTCGGATATACATAGCAACGGTCTGTCATACAGAAATTACAGACCGCAGAACGTCGTGATTGATGAATCAGAATCGAGTACTCAACACAGCCGTGTAATAAAGCATGTTAAATTAACTATTAAATTAAACTAACGTCATTTGTGAGCAGGTTCAGTATCTTGCTCAAGGACACTTCGACCGAGGGAGTCAGGTATCAAACCGCCGACCTTCAGATCGGTGGACACCCTGCTCTGCCTCTGAGCCTCCGCCGCCCCGATCTGATCTGCTATCAGTCTTGACAGCTGCGACAGTATCAGCAGAGAGCAGCAGACCGTCTATTTAAACTGAGAGTCAATGTCTAAATAAATAGACAGGTGAGAAAACAGGAAAATGATTTAACACATGATACAGATGTACATACAATATCTATAGACATCTGACTGGTACAAAGAGAGAGCGGAGGAAGGTAAGACGATACAGAGGAATGGAGAGAAGGGAGACCGATGGTCATGGAATCAAATAAACCTCCTATCAGCACCAACAGATTTGACAAATAGGAATTAGGTGGGATTAATATAATGAGATTGAAAACAATGAGAGAGGGATTAGGGCTCGTCTGTGTTGTATGGACGTACAGTATATAGAGAGTGAGTGTGCACTGTGAAGAGCAAAAACAATAGGGAGAGGGAGAAGAAGTGTGTGGGGTGCAATATAGAGAGGTGCTCCAGGTGCTCTGCTGCAGGCAAGCGTGGGAGAGCATCAGAGTGTGTGTGTGTGTGTGTGTGTGTGTGTGTGTGTGTGTGTGTGTGTGTGTGTGTGTGTGTGTGTGTCACTGAAGGCCTCTCACAGCTACTGTGCGGTGAACAGAATTATTGATCTGCAAAGAGATGGTGAAACAACCACTTATTGCCCCCCCCCTACACACACACACACATCTAGACTTCAGATACACCGCATTGAGCACAAGCAGAACACTATCTGACGACGGTGAAATGAGGCTGATCTTGTCGTCGGTGCGGTAGCAGCAGAGTACGCTGTTTCATCATCAAAGTCTGCGCTCCTATTTGGTCAGTACATAAGCAATAGCAACGTATCTATATATACAGCGCCTGTCTGTTTTAGTGCGATCAATACGCACACTAAAACGGGTACAAATCGTTGTTCCAGTGCACCAAACATCAAACTCCAGTTTAAGTCCCACACACACACACAGTCTTCCTAGTCCTACACAAGTAAAGGCCTGTGAATATACTGCCATCCCACACACACTTCTGCAAGCTTCAACACTGTCTAAACGAACACAGTCCCAATAGGTAACAGCGTGGCGACCGAGGTGTGTGTGTATCACCTCAGCACATTCCCCTCAAACTCAGATCTTATTCACCTTTTCTCTCACACTCACTTTATATGTTTCTCACACACTCCTTCACCACGGGTGTCCAGCGACCAGCGAGCTACACTAGAAAGCTCTGGCGATGTGAAATAAGATTTGGAGTGTGTTTTTACCCCGTGGCGTGGGGCCAACCGAGAGCAGCAGAGCTCTGCCATTAGCAAGCGGTGTAAAATCCTCCTGAAGCCTCCAAACATCAAAGATGAAGTCTGAAAGGCAAACAGAGGGAGAGTCTCGCTGTCCAGTTTGGTCTGTCTGACTGCCTGCCTACACTCTCCGTCTGTCTTCCTGATTTTCTGGCCACCCATTTGTTTGTCTGTGATACAGACGTATTTCCACGGTGTTAGTCTATCCTCGCAGGCTTCCTGCAAATTAACGGGTTGAATGTAGAGTCAAACTCTGAACTTACAAGGCGCTTCATGGACTTGTCTGCCTCAGAGCTTCACTCAGTTTCTAGCTACAAAATCTGTCTTTGTGTCTGTATTTTTAGGCTCGTTGGAAGATGAACTGCGCCTCTCCAGGAAAGTAGACGAGAGGCGGCGGCAGCAGGACAAAAAGCTGCGGTCAAGTCAGACAGTTTCCAGCTTTTACCAGCAGCCTTCAAAGAATTTACAGGAAGTACCAGGAAGAGTGACATCCTGTTAGAGCCCATCTGGAGGCTACTTGTAGTTAGCAGACCACATCTGGTTTCATTCATATCAAATGTGCGTGTATCTGGCATTGGATTCGATCCTTTATTATCTTTATGTCTGCCTTGTGAAGCACTTTGTGATGAGCACTCATTTTGATAAGTTCTATATAAATAACCCTCATTATTATAATTATTATTATTATCAACCACACAAGATGTGTTTGTTAACAGATGAAACCTTCATTGCAGACCAACATCCTACAATCTAGTGTTAAATATTACAATTACACAGAAAGTTTCTGCAACACGTGGTGTTTGCTGTCAAAACTAAGAGCCAATCAGCTCTTTGATCGGGCGACATCCAGGCGTTTCCCATAATGTTCTGGGTCTTGAAGCTGGTGGAGGATCAACTGTGGCACCTGGCTCTAAAAACTGCAGCCGCCCTGATCTCGTGAGGTTATCGTTGCCCTCGTGTGCATGACGTCAGAGCGAGTCGGGATCCAGTCGCACACAAATCCAAACAAAAGTTCTGGATTCAGCGCCGGCCTGCTCATCTCCAACCAGCCTCATGACTTTTGCTCAAAACTGATTGATTTAATACAACTTACACCCGACTTCCATCATTCATCCCCCTATCCTTTCCTTTCATATTTCACTGCATGACATGCTGACAACACACATGCCGAGTTCTGAAAGAATGGCTGCAATATATAGTGTTTCCTGGTAGGAATAGATGTACGTGGGGAGTGGTCAGAAATGGGCTGGATGGATGTTTTCACATTATCAGATATTGTTGAAAGTTCTACTGTCACGCTGGTGGCTCCAACGTTTTGCATTACATGCTGTGTAAGAAAACATGTTGCAGATATATTTATCAGTTGCACAGTGTTCATTTTGCTCTTGCATGCCAGACCTGAAGAGACACGAAGATGACACAAATAGTGAAGAAGAGAAACCAGATCATTGGCCCTTCATTAGAGCTGTTCTTTAACACATACAGCACAACTTTGGAACACAAGATGTTTAATGTGTAATAGGCTTGCTGCGGTAGTCAGTGTTACACCAATTACATTACTTGCCCACCATCGTCGACTCAATTACCTTTTTTTAGTTCATTTTCGTGTATCAGTGCCGTGTTATCAATACATAGTCGGACAACGGATGCTACAAAATGACAGTGAAAGTGTCTGACAAGACAATGGTGGAGCATTTGGTGTCAAAGCGAAAAGCAAAAGTGTCTATTTGGCAGTAAATCAGATTTAAATTCAACGCTATAAGGGAACCATAACGTTAATGAGGCAATCACAGTGCCGAGGACAGAGCTTTCACAGCCGGTGTGCACGGTGCCAGGTGGAAACCTGCGGCCTTGCAGCGAAAGCTGGCCCAGAGAGGCCAGACACATCGCCATCCAATGTTAAAAATCAAAGTAAGCGTGCTACAGATATTGACCGTCATCTTTTCTTGTAAAACATCCAGTGTGATCGGTAACACCGGTTACTTAGACGTATCTGATGACAAAACATGTAACAACTTTTAAAGATACAGACTATTAGCTTAACAGTAGTGAGTGTCAAATTGCCAAAATAGCTCGAGATAGAAGAAAAGAGAAAGTTGCCCCTAAAGGCTCTGCTATTCCTCACATGTGACGAGGATAAGTCATGACCGAGTGACCAAGCAAACATCCTCCTGACATTGCAATCCTTGGAGACCTGCACTCCGACTAGTGGGAGTTAATAGAGCTATAGTCATGTTGCATTTAGATGTACACACACACACACACACACACACACACACACACACACATACATACATATACACTCCTGCAGCAGTGCAGCAGCCAGCCCAGTGTGGTCTCGTCTGTCCCTAATGTGAACGGATCATCACCGTCACTGTCACTGCAGTCAGCAAACAGACATTTGCTTGTTCTGGTAAGTAAAACCCCACACACACACTCACTCACTCACTCACTCACTCACTCACACAGACAGACAAAAACACTCTCATTGTTCAAGCAGTGCGATGCTGATCACTGCAGTCGTAGTTGTATACGGATGTCAGATACACTTACTTTGAGAAGATTCTGGGATGTGTGCTGCAATATGAGGTAGCAAATCCACCATATGAAGGAGTGAGGGTGGATGGGAGGAGGCGGGTGGGGGGGGTCAGAGTCAAGATGGATGAAAATGTAAAAAAACAGACAGACGACATCACAAAGGAGAGGAACTGTGAGACTGCAAAAGTGGGTGACGGATAGGCAGAGAAAAGACTCTGAAGGGAAAAGGGACTGGATATAGGCGGGAGGGAAGCACCATTGTTAGATGAGGAGATGCTACATGAAAGAAGTATTAATGAACAGAGGAGGTTAAAAACGAGGTTAACCACGGTGAAAATGCAGCGTGAGCTTCATCTTTGAAACTGAACACACACTTGGAGCTGATAGGCCCGACAGGTGAATCATTTTGGGGTGAGAGCGTGATGAAGGTTAAGTGATAAAGTAAAGGTTATCGTTAAGGTTCCACCAGTGAGTGAAAGGATATGGGCTTAACACCATACGGATGCACCAGTTGCGAGGACAGGTGGTCTGCTTGAGGCAGAAGAAGACCACGGGCGCCAGCTCCGGGAAGGGCAACACAAGGGCGCTCAGGTCGCTGCCGACGCTGACGTCGTCACCCGGGCCCACTTCCTCGATGATGTCATCGTCCTGCGCCGAGCCGTATTCCTCGCTCTGCCCTGGCCCTGCTGAGGAAATGCTCCCCAGCGGCACAGGACACTCCTCGCTCGTCATGGCGACCCAGCCGAGATCTGAAAGACAAATAGAGGAAATGATTATCACGTTGTTTGACACGCTACAGATCTCCGAGAGACTTTAGATAACAAAGAAAAGACTGCTTTGATTTAATTAACATAAAGCATTTTGCACTGCCGCAATTAAACTGGTTTATTTCATGAAAGTTTGATTGGACAGGCCGTCTTCTGGTAGACCACTAAACGTCATAACATCACCTCACAACTCACAGATGTTTAATGCTTGTTGTTTTCAAAGCACCAAAAGGCCCATTAGTCTCTATCCGCCGTCTCTTCGCCCCGCCAAAGCAAAGCAAGCGCTCTTATCGTAAACTCACTCGTTGTCTGCATAACAGAATGCATCGCTTACTGATAACAATCACCTCTCGCAATCAAACACACACAGAGGGATACGACAGCGGAGAGTAAATCAATGTCAACAGTCATTGCACATTCATTGACGATTCATTTAGCTCCATCACAGTGTTGTGGGAGAGGAAATGGCTTTCCATCTCTTACCACTTAGCTCAGGAATGGATTCACTTTTATCGGTGGATATAGCACACATAAACACACACACACACACACATACACACACACACACACACACACACACAAATGTGTCTTTGCATGATCCAATGTGCATTATTACACACACCTGTGTATTTAACGGACCTCCTGTGGGCGGCTGAGGGACGTTGTTGTTATGTGATCCTGTTTAAATTGGTCTAAAATAAAAACCATAACAGCTACAGCATTCATTCTTTTTGCAGCGGAGAGCTATAAGGCGTCTTTCGCGTCATCATATTGTACGCTCGTGATAATGTGTTGGCGTTACATTACGTGAGGTACAAAACATGGTGAAATGCACGGTGGCGCCGGAGTATTGCCCCGTAATGGCCGCGGGGAGATGGTTGTTTGCATGATGCTGTTTAAATCGATAAACAATATAAAATATAAACAATATTAGCTGGAATATTCATTATTTTTGCAGCAGAATCTTTGTTGTCATTATGTTGTAATGACGTCATTACATTGCATTACGTGCGGAACATAAGGTAACTATAATAATGCCTGAAAAACTAAAAAATATGTGCACAGTTCAAATAACTTATGGAGTGTTAAAAAATATTTGATTTATAATCTTTTGAATCAATATGTTGTGTGTTTATTTAGTAACATTTTATGAAAATAGATTTTTGTATTTCTTTTATCTATGACATCATTTCAATACTTTATCAATTATTATAGTGTATAGACCGACGTAACCTTGTTCAATTATTTTATTTGATTTGTGACAGGACAGTGAAAATCAATAAATACACATGGTATAAAAAATGATTTTTTTTTCATCTGTTGTCTCTGGTCAAAGTGTTACAGAAGACATCCTAAAATACACCAGAACAACAGCATTGTAGCTCAGGTTGTACAGAGAGAGATATGAAGCATTTGAAGATACTCCTTCTAAGGGTTAAAACGGTTTGACACATGTTTACAACAACAGACATCATCACTTGGCTTCCAGAGCGTCAGATCATAAACTACTGGAGTTTGAGTTTAGAAAAGGAGCGGTGTCATGTCCACATGTTGTTTCAAGGATTCAGAGGCAAACAGAGGACTAATAGAAGAAGAAGAAAAAGGAGCAAAGAAATACAGAATGACAGAAACTTTATTCAATTTGGCTCATCACGCCGGCGAGCGAGTCAACCATTAGCAGCCGGAGCCTGAGTGAATGCATAATAACATATTGGACTTGGTGGTCCTCTTGCTTTTATCTGGCAGCCAAAGGAGGCGGCCAGCAAGCGGCGGGGAGCCAAGCGAGAGGCTGGACATGTGCAGAGCTGGACATATGCATAGTCTTACACACATACCTCCCCCTACACACACACACAGTACATCACTGCTTGCACACATAGAAGTAACATTAGGTGAATGCTTGAGACAGCAGCATGATCACGTGTGGATGTTCATCTTTAGTGTCACTACTGTATTTGCATATCTGTGCAACAAGATAACTCCGAGCGTGCATGCGTGGGCGTGATTTCCTTTATGTGCATGTGTGCGTGTCTACTGTATGAGTAAATGTGTTTGCTTGCAGTAAATCCTACAGTAGGATTAAGTGCCGGTGGGAGAGAAGACTTTGTTTTTATAGGGTAATGACATTAAAGGCTATTCATTACAAGCTAAGAAAATAGGACAGCGGTGGTGATTTAGTGGCCGGCGTGTCTCACAGCTCCGGAGCTAATCCTCTGACGACATGTTAAAACCAGGTGGAGGTATCAGAAACATTAGAAAAGTCACCCGCCACACACCGACGGCACACCCAAACATGAACTCTCCCTCTGACTAGTAATAACCATCTGTTAGTACATGTCCATTTATTACCGCAGGACATACAAATACATATTGATTTGCCTTTCCAAATGTGGCCTTTTGAATTGGCTTTACCATGGCAACAGCTGGTTCCTGTGGAGGCAGGAAGTTTATTCTTACTCTGCTGTGTTTTATTTCCCATGACAAAGCTTCTTAGAGAGACCCTGATGCTATTATGGTCGACTACAATTAAGCAGGAGACAGCTTTGCAGAAATGGTTGGAAGGAGAGTGTTATGTGGATTCTGTGGTTTTGTCTGTGTTTAGTGAAGACAGTTACAAAAATGGCTCAAATTTGTTTGCATATTAAAACGTGCTCTTTATGATATTCAGAGCATTAATGTAGCAGCAAGCACCTACATGCTATGTAAAGATATAGAGCAGTAATGTTGTGTTGTTGTTAGTGCCATAGACAGCTCCCCAAAAGTGAAGCCACAACGTCTGGATCGCCCCCTGGTGGCTGGCTGCAGTATAGCTCATAAAGTCCGCCCCCTCCATGTTAGCGGACGGGACATGGGCCAAACTAAAAAGTCAAAGTACACCTCCCAAAGATGGTTTCTGTCATTTTAGGTAGTTCTTATCACACTCAGGGACGTCGATACTGTGGTCACTGTCACTACTGTGCAAACTCTGGCTCCAAATTATGATGATGAGTCCACCGTTGCGTCCGAAATTCCACACTAACACGCTATTTAGTACGCTAAAACAGTATGTGAGATATTTTAGTACGTCCGAAACCGTAGTATGAAACCAATAGTACGTGAATATTTCTGGTGAAATATTACAGTATACAATGTTACGCCACTACGGCGGCATAAATATCCCACAATGCAATACAGTAGTGACGACAACGTTGGTAACGGACGTTGACGGGCGGCTCTGTAACATTAATGACGCTTCAATTTAACTGTATAAGTATAAGATTCTACTTTTGCTTGGCTTCAAATATATTTATTTTAATTCAGACTTTGATTCAGTCCAGTTTTTGGTCCCATGAGGTTGGCCACGGGTTGCCATGGTTACACGTCTCCAACCCAATGTTGAACGTTCGTACACATATTGGGGATGAAGAGCATGGTGTGTGATTTCAGACGAAGCGAGGCCCAGGTTTCCTGTATGAGCCCCACTGGACAGCTAAATGGCGCCGCACTGCACTTCGCTCATATGGTGGTTTTCGCTGATAACGCCGTTCCGACCGATGGCGTCTTCGCGGAAGCGTATAGCTCCCACCCTCCGGTTCCCCTGCAGGTTAACACAGTTAGCTCTGTCAGCTCTGTTGCCGTTGTTTGCACTGTTAGCGCTGTTAGCACCGTTAGCTGCTTGCCGCCGGCTCAGCCGTCGCCATGTTGAGAGCTGTGTGGAGGCAATCCCTCCATCATCGATATCCTCTGTATTCCGTACAGAGCTTCTTCAAAACATCCTTTCATCTAACTATCGCTGCTCCTTTTCTCTTTTCACAACATTCCTGCACGCTGGGAGAGCTTCTAAATGTGTTTTTTGTGATGAAGACTGATGAATGCATGAGAGAGAGAGAGAGAGAGAGAGAGAGAGAAAGAGAGAGAGAGAGAGAGAGAGAGAGAGAGAGAGACAGACAGACAGGGCCCCCACTGCTGCGTTAGCACCGACACACACACATCATAAACACATTCACACTTCCTCAACATACACACTCTCACACATTAACACCCTTAATTGGGGTAGCGGATATACAGTCACCCATTTAGCCGCACTATGAGCTAAAAGCTGTGATGAGCCATGGAAAAAACTTGCTTTCCCCCTCCCACACACACTCACTGCGACAGTCTGAGACAGACACGGGAAGAGGCTGGATGGAAAAGCAACAGCGAAAAACATACTGTGTGGATCCATGAGGGGTTTGGGCAACACATTCTTCATTTTAATCATTTCATACCGCCAATTTGAATATATATATATATATATATATATATATATATATATATGTATATATATATACATATATATATATAAATAAACAAGCAGTGTGTTTTCAGTCCTCGCTGGCTGTTTACACAGAGATCAAAAATGTGATGTATGATACCCAGGGGATACAAGTAATGACTAAAAAATCTCAGTGAGTCACTGAATGAGCTCAAAAGTGAAGGCTCCAGATAAGGAATTGGAGGCTTAAAACAAGAAATTATGTGAGCTTCCAGTTTCTCCAATCTGTTATTGATGCCTGCGAGCGATGCGTGTTCACAATGAGAGTACTTTCAAGAAAAGAAGGTTCTTTAAAGCTAAAATCAGTCTTTACTGTCGTCTTTGTTTTAATTAAAGGGGACACATCACGCTCATTTATAAGATTAGACGTGTATTCTGGGTTTCTACTAGAACATGTTTACATGCTTTGATGTTCAAAAAACACTTTATTTTCCTCCTACTGTCTGTCTGAATATACCTGGATTCACCGTCTGTCTGAAACGCTACGTTTTGGCGCTTGTCGCCCTCCTGAAAAAGCCCAGTCTGCTCTGATTGGCTTGCAAGAAAAATATGGTGCACCTTTGTAAATGTAGTTCACGAACTGTGGACGATATATTCTATATGTGACATAGGAAGGGGAACCAGATCTGAATGGCTCATTGAATCACATGTTTTCTGATCTAGACAGCCCACAAAACAACTTATTTCACACTTTGAGGGTTGGTAGTAGAGCTGCACGATCAATCAAAATGACATCGAAAATTGCAATACTGCAATTTTCAAATCGCAGGAGGTGCAAAATGTGTGTCAAAATATAATTTTATATGAAATATTGTGGTGCTGCAGAGATGTCCTGGCCCCAAAAATCATATTCTATAGACTTAAGAAAACATCTTTATTTAGTACAGATCCCCGCGAAAATCACTTTTCAATGAAAATGAGACCAATGATGTAAAAATCATTATTCCCTCTAATATTGCAAATCATATAGAAATTGCAATATCCGTCAAAATAATCACAACTACAGTAGATATATTTTTCAAAATCGTTCAGCCCGACGTTGTCAGGCACTCCAGATACCCAAATGTATGAACACACGAGCACTGAAAAAATGAGTTTTTCATGACATGTGCTCTTTAAAATGTCACTGGCTGACCAGGTGAAATGAATCTGAATATGTCTTTGATCTGATGAACTCAGGCAGTATTGGTATGAGCAGGAGACCTTTTTAAACGGAGGACATTTTGATATGTCACAGTAGGAAAAGAGCATGTTTAAAAATAAAAAATAAAATGAACGATGCTTCAGTTTCAGGGTGTCTTTACTGTAGACGGGCTTTCCTTTTACACACAAGTGAGGATGCACGCCAGGGATGCGCCAATACCGATACCGGGTATCGCTGACAATGGGGCCTATCTATTCAATTCTATTCTATGTTTATATACTATATACATTTTATACTAGAATTTCAATTCATGTTTAAGTTTTGACCAATTTGGTGCATTAAAAAGGTTTATGTTTCCTGTTAATTTGAAGATTTGTTACCAAGATCCTGGTGTAAAATGTATTAATTTAATAATAAATAACAATTCAGTAAATGCATATTTACGTATTTATTTGCTACATTTTGATTTACAAAGATAAGTAATGTTTAAGTCAAGTCTGACGTTTCCTTAACAGAATGATCCCAGTCACGTCCACACAGTGAGGCATACAGCTCATTCATTTAACACTGGTATCGGATCGGTTCCTCGGGATACTGAGAAAGTCGGAACGGTGCATGATAGCTTATATATGGACATTTGCAGCATTTAGTAATAAAGCAACTTGCTGCAAACCAGTAGAATTACTGTACATACTGTAGGTACATTTATATGTGGCACTCATTTTCATTTCCTCATCCTTATTTCTTTTTTTACCACGCACCACACTGATAGATATCTGTTGGTTCTTGCCGGCTAACATGACACATATTCCAGAAAGAAAAGGGCATCTATTAGCATTACTTTAGTGATTTCTATAGTTTAAGGCATGCAGTGTAATATCTCCCATCATGCTGCTGTGTGCATTGAACTAAAGCCATAGAACTAGAGCCAGTTGTGTTGCTTTGGAAGGTAGCCCCAAAAATCTACTGCGAAAAGAGGCGATACCATATTTGACATATCGTAGCACATAATCCTCCCCGCTGCTACGGGGAAAAGTTATTAAAAAGTGGCTCCTCTGTTATGTTGCATTATGAGTTGCAGAAGTTATAAAGATTGGTGTGGAAAAGTTGCAGCAGGTTTTTCATTTTTCTTTAGCAAAAAATACAGCCGGGTTGGAAAGTGTGCATGATGCGTACTGTATGCATGTGTGTGTGTGTGTGTGTGTGTCAGGTGATTTGAGACAATGCTGAGCCCAGCACAGCACCCACAGACAGCCGGGGATCTGACTGTCACACCGACTTAACGCAGCGCCCGGTCTTAACGTCTCTTAAATTCTTTCTCTCACTGTGTCAAAACACAGCGGAGGAAGCACAATATTATCACTTGAGAACACACACACACACACACACACACACACACACACACACACACACACACACACACACACACACACACACACACACACACACACACACACACACTGGGCTGAAGAACACTGAGCATGAGAAAACACGGAGCAGATCCCTGATGATTGGTACTGTCCCAGATGTGTGTGAAACATAATGCACCATTGGAGCATTCAGACACAGACAGTGGCTAATGCTATTAGAATCACTTCAGGGCAGGAATCCCTGGAGAACACAACTTAGTCTACACGCACACACACACACACACACACACACACACACACACACACACACACACACACACACACACACACACACACACACACACACACACACACACACACACACACACACACACTCGCTGTCTCGTCAGCTATGTGCTCCATCCGGTGACCCGAGACAAACCGGTCTTGACACCTATTGCTGAGTGATCAAAACAACACATTACTTTGTTAACTCAGGCTATTGAATATATTCAATGAGAGGGATAATAATGTATTTATGAAGCAGCCTGGCCTTTTGACAGCACTATAAAATAGCCTTCTAAAATGTGATAAATGTGACTCTCATAATAGAGAAAAACATAATTCCCACTCAACAACTTTACTTTGCCAAGTGAGCCTTAATATGTCTACTTTAGTGCCACCGTCACATTTAAATGTGTCAACATAAATGGACTGTGAGACATGATGAAACACCTTTACTGCCCGGACAACAGCTCTAAATAATCACTGCCTTGCAGTTGAAGTTCATCGTTTGTTATCAATTCTGCATCATTGTTTTCTCTTCAGTTATGCCGTTGTCTCCGTTACACCAGTCTGACTTTATGTCTTCACAGCACCGCAAAACAAAGACCCGCGTGCTTTACTTAGAATAGCCCATAAAAAAGTCCCCTTTCCTCTTCCTCCTGGCTATCAATGAAGAAAACAACAGCACAGAGGAGAAGCGGGATCCAGTGGACACTCACAACACAGCTAGACGACTTAGACTTTGCTGATGACCTGGTTTTGCTGTATCACAGTCGACTACAGATGCAAGAAAACACAAGAATACTGGCAGACACATCATCACAAATAGGCCTCAACATCCATGAAGGGACAAGTAAAGTCCTCAAGGTCAACACAACGACTCAGTGACCTTGGAGGGAGCAGCACTTGTAGAAGTAGAAGCCTTAACATACCTCTGTAGTGTCATCGATAAGCAGGGAGGAACGGAAGCAGAAAGGCGAGGGCTTCATTCATACAACTTAAGAACATCTGGAGCTCCAAAGAAATCAGCCGGCGGACAAAGCTCAGACTCTTTAACTCCAACATCAAACCAATACTCGTCTACGGTTCAGAGACGCAGAGGACAACCAAGACCACGATAACAAGAGTACTAAACATTCATAAACACCTGCCTGAGGCGGATCTGAAACGTCAGTGACAACAATGATCTGTGGAAGAAGAGATCAGGAGAATGAGATGGGGATGGGGATGGATTGGCCACACACTCCGGAAACCCGGTACCAGCATCACCAGGCGGGCCCTCAGATGGAACCCACAACGCAAAAGAAGGAGAGGCCGGCCCAAGAACACCTGGCGCCGGGACCTCGACACGGACATCAAACAGAGCGGGCTGACATGGAAACAACTGGAGAGGAAAGCGATACCTGATCCAATATCGGGCCTAGTATCGGTGACAATGGGGGCCGATCTATTCAATTCAATTCTATGTTTATATACTATAAACATTAGTGCTGACTGATGAATCGTATTGTCATCATCATCGCGATATGAACATGTGCAATAAACACATCGTGAAAGACTGCGCCACGATAAATACGAAAAATCATTTTTTTCAGGGATGATTACCGGAATATGATGTATTTTATCAACATTATAGATTGTTTCCAGAGATATTAATGAGGTTATATGGTGACTTTGCTGTTGTAAACATTACTTTTGCTGCTCTAGAAACAACATTTAGCCCAGTTGTATTTAAAATACTCAATTCTAATCCAGTTCTGAATTTAAAAACAACCAGGCTGACAAATATAGCTAATATGCACACTTGTTTATTTATCGCAAGTTATATTGTCATCGCAATATTCCACAATAAAATCACACATCGCAGGTATAATTTACATTATATACATTATATACTATACGTTTTACCAAGTTGCTGGTGTACGATTTATTATTTTAATAATATATAATTCAGTAAATTTACATTTATGTATTTATTTGTTACATCTTGTTTTACAAATTTAGGAAAGCAATGTTTAAGTCCAGCCTGATGTTTCCTTATACATTAAAGAATGATCCCAGTCACTTCCACACAGCGATGCATAGAGGTTATTAATTAAACACTGGTATCAGATCAGCACTCGGGACTGAACAAGTCGGATCGGTGCCTCCCTGATCAGAAAGAGGACGGAGGAAGAAAACACTAAATCAGTGTAACCGTCTGGCTCGGCCGTTGTTGCTGGAGCAGAACACCTCGAATATTTCTCCTGAGAAAGTAAAGGAGGCGGCGAACATGCTGCATCAACACTATCTGTGACAGGCTGTCGCAGGGCAGCGTGCACGAGCTTCAGTCATTTAAAAGCTTCACGGTATATGTCAGATTTTAGCTGCAATCAGAGTGTCGCAGCCGCAGACATTAGAGCTCAGTGGCAATTTGCCGGTGAATTTCAGCAACAAATGAGATGATAATTATTAGAAGATAAAGTTAAATAGAGCTGAACTGAAGATGAAAATATGTTCATGCCAAATGTTTTTAGGGAAATTCCAAAAGAATCCACTGGATTTAGTTTGAAAACTACAGTAAAGACTTAAATGAGCGAAGCTGAGCTCTCCAAAATCCTCTTATAAATCATGCTGTTTGTTCTTCATTGGCTTACAGTGGAATAAAGAAGAAGAAGAAGGCAACTTCTGAGAGACGTCGTGCCACTTTGCTTCATATAACAAGATAAAATAAGTAATCCAGTCCCAGTTTAAGTTTATGCCTCCAAAATGAGGTAAAATTTGCAGCAGATTTAATGAACATCATTTCCTTCTTTATTGATCTTTCTCTGTAAAGAGATTAATATATTTATATATCCACTAGGGATGTCACGATATCAGAAATACCAATACCAGTGAAATTCCACAATTCTCGATACCAATCTGATACCACGGTAAAAACAATAAATCCCACGTACTTCCACATACACTCCTTTACTACTGTTTGGTTTTTGTTAGGAAGTTAAACAGGTCATAATTGCGTCTCTATTATCTATTTTATTGCTGTGAAAACATCTTCAAACAACTGGATTTATTAAAGTTTGCCTTGCATTTGAATACGTCATGATGACGTTAGAATTTACCTCCGCTCATTTTTACTGAATAAAGCCTGAACGCATCATAATGTAATCAATGGTACCTCCCGCGTTGAAATCAGCAGAACGAGAGCTAGTTAACGTTAGCGATTAGCAGCTAGTAAGCAGCTCAGTCATGCACGAAGCTAACAGCTAACATTAACTAGCTCTTGTCCTGCTGATTTCAACAGGATTTGTTGTTTACAGTAGGGATGTTAATAATTAACCGTTTAACCATTTAACCGTTTAACCGACATTAAGCATTTTAACCGATTAACGCTATCGGTTGAAACGGTTAAAAGAAATGTTAATAATTAATTAACAAGCTGAGAAGAACTCGTCAGTTTAAGGAGAAAAGCTGGTCCACCAGCTTTAAGTGGCGTTACAGATACAGGATGTTGGCTCTTGTCTATTGCTCGCTTGAGCGGAGGAGATGAAGCCTCGTAGCATTTATTAACCGACAAATAAACTGTACACACGCTGTCTGCTACACCTACGCTCACAACCAGAACACCACCGACAACACACACATTCACTGAAGTTACGCCGCGCTGACAGAGCGTATGTGTGTGTGGCTACAGCGGGCACGGAGCCACCGGCAACGCGAGCAGCTGCTAACGTAGCACAAACACACACACTGTTCATCTGGCAATCGCTATCGTTAATCCGGACAGACAGAGTATCGTTACGCCGGGCAGACACAGCTGACAACCTGCTAAACTAAACTAAATGGGGTGGAGTCTTTTACTGGGAAAGTGGCTGCCTATTGAATTAATGCTCCCAGACGGTGAACTGGGGACTCAGGTGTCTGTTGTGCTCGTACACTGCATGCGAGGCACTAATCTTGTCGGTTAATAATCGGTTAACGAGGGTCGGTTATCGGTTAAGGAAATCTTTCAAAATGAGCATCCCTAGTTCACAGTGTAGCATTATCAGGGGGAAAATAGGGTGCGTCCCCCGGATGCATCAATAGTGAGTTTACTGCGTTAAGACACTTTTTCTATCGTCCCCGGGATGATGGGACACCGTTAGTCTCGGATTTTGGCATCCACTTGGTACCAAAGTATTGGTTGACATTCCTAAACTCTATAAATACATTTGACTTGTCCTCCAAACAACAGAGGTTTATACCAGCTCTACAGCCAGGAAATCCTGCATCGCCAACACCACAGTATTGCATGGCGTGTTACATTCAGCGTTCTGTGCTCGTGTCAAATTTGGCATAGTTTAAATTTCTGTCCTGAAATTGGTTAAAATAGCCGCCTCCACTGCAGAGAGACGGGTTGTTAACCTGCAGCCACAGACACACACTTAAAGCTATTTCAGCTGCTAGGTGACATAATGGGTGTCAGACCCATCTCCTGCTTCCAGCGGCGTTATCCTGACTCGGCAGAATAGCCGGATAATTTGGGCCAGACATTTGTTATGGATCACAGATCAGCCGAGTGGGCAGATTTCACCCTATAACAGCCGTATGTTCTGTGAATATAACACTTCATTGGCCCACACTGAAATCACAGGTTGTCACATTTATCAATTCCAGGGAGGTAATTATAACGTGTGAATATGAACTGTAGTTCAAATTAGTATTAAATCTGTATCATCATCAGGCTGGTGAAATGTAAAGATGTATCAAGTCATATTTTTATACTGCTCTGAATCAAATGACTCCCGGTCGGGTGTTGATCCTCTGTGCTGAATCAACCGGCATGATTCAACATTTATAATGATTCAACTTCATATAAAACTGCTCCCGGCACGAGGTTAGTCAGAATGGTAGTGAACTGAAGCCAGACGGGTGAAGAAAGTCTAACATTTAGCAAGAGAAGGAGTTGTTAATCTGGGGAACTGGACGATATGGCCAAACGTATTATCCTGATATGTTTTTTTTTATATTTATCAAAGTCGATAACTATCACAATATATATTTATTAATAATAATAATAATAATAAGGCAGATGATATTAGCAGTTTAGCACCCAGGTGTTGCCAACAATACTATTTTAATATATTTTTCTTAAAGGGACTGTTTGTAAGAATCAGAAATGTCTTGTTAACAGCGATACCTGTGGCCTTTAAGTCAACGAAAGTCAGCGTCCTGTTGCTGGCGCTTGTGCTCGCTCTACATAGACATGAACGAGCATCACAGTGAGGAGACACACGTCAGCTAAAAGCACAATATCACTCTATATTTCAGCTGCAAGACGGGCTTCACTAGATAGAACTTTGCGGTTTTGGTGCTTCCGTGTAGTTTGTGTTGAGTCTGAGTCTGAACAGCGTAGCCACACGCGCATGGGACACCAACCCAGATTGATTTACACGTGTAGGAAGTTACAAACAGTCCCTTTAAACCTAACCAAGCAGTTTTGATGCCTAAACCTAACCAAACTGGCACTAAAAATTTAAATAACAGAAAACAAGTCAACTAAGTGAAAAACAGACTTCTATGAGGACTCAAACACGGCCTCCGGGGTGAAAGTCCTGAGTTTGACCCATTCACCACAACCTGGCCGACTCCTTGCATGGACTTTGTCGCTCTTTCTATTACTACTACTATTACTGGGTGTAAATAGTTGAATGAAGCAAACATCCCTTCCCTTTGTTTTAGTTTTGAATGGAAATGCCTACAGGCTACTGTGTATGTTGTCAAATATGAGTTTTTGGCAATTCTTTTTTGATGGGAGCAATGGATGAAAGATTAGCTTTGCTCCTTCTTTAATCTTACATCCTCCTTTTGGAATTAGTTTCCATTTCAGTTCAGTAATCGGTCTCGACTTCTATCCATCCTCTCCCTCCGCTTTATCTCATCTTCTTCCTCCCTCCGTTGCCCCTTTCCATTTCTCTCTGCAGCTCTTCCACCGCTCTACGTCCTCCTCCTCTTCTTTAATTCTCTCTCTCTCAGTCACACTGCCTCTCCCGTTATATGATGAAGAGGATACTGAGCTCTGTGTCAGAAATCATCTTTAGTGGCTGCCAGTCGATTATACTGGAGCAGCGGCCCCCATCAGACTAATCTGTTTTAACAGTATTAGCTTTTGCACAAGCGGCCGAGACGATCCTCGTGCACGCACAGTTTGAGCGGATATCAAGCACGTCTTTGCGTCTTTAAGTCAGCACGAGGCCTCTGTTGTGTGACATGATGCTAATACAATACTTGGCACTGTGAAAGGGGCTCAGAACTATTAGTTTTAGCATCATGCTAACAGCTTTCAGAGTTTGGGTCACGCTGAAGTTCAGGTGCATTAATATGAATTCATCGGGTGGCGAGAAGACAGACAGGCTGGGAAATGAGCTGGAGAGAAGCGAGTGGAGGCTAGGACCTACAAATTGGATCACGGCTTGCTGCACAGAGAGTAAGGAGGCTAGACGTTGACTAAACACCACAAACAGCTCTATTAAGGAATATAGTAGTCTGTATTATACAAGATATACGACGATGCTGTAACCTGCTGATCTCACCTTTCATTTCCACATTTGACAATTTGTTTCATACTACGTCTACAGTGCAGACCTCTTATAGTGGTCACATCTGTCCGGGTCAAATTGATCACTATATACGTCACTTTATTTCTCATGCGGATCACCATCCACATTGCCGTTTTCAGCCGACTCTGTGTCACCACAGCGCAGGCGGTGCATGCAGATGAACGGCGTCATACGGCTGCCGGCGCCGCGGTGGAGCAGAGCCGGTTGAGGATCAGAGGCAGAGTTTCACTCTGCGTGGGGGCATTGCGTGACCGATCAGGCATTATCAATCCACCTGAGGGCGGCCTCAACCACAGGTGCTTTCCCCGTGCCCGTTTGTTTTTCTTTCAGAGAAAATGACTTGTTTTCCTGTCATGATTTCAAGCCTCAGGTAGCCAGCTGGAAAGGAGACAGGTTACCGTGAGGCAAAGCATCATGGGAGTAAAGCAAAAAAAACAGAAATACCGTATTTTTAACATTTTGTTCTATATGCTGTCATGTAGGAAAAGAACCAAATGAACGCTGTAAGAGGACAACTTCAGGCTGCAGAGGGTAGAAATGGAGCAAATATGATTTATAAAACGGCCACTATATCCTGACAGTAGTGCATGAGACAGGTAATCTGAAAAAAATCATGTGTCCTCCGGTGTCCTCCAGACCGGAGGGAAACAACCCATCAGAGCTGAGCTGGAGCCTTGCCGTCTCTGAGCAGCTGTCAATCACTCCCAAACTCCGATCAAACGGTCAAACCAGGCATATTCTGTTACTGTAATGCCTATTTCTCTCCTCAAATGTTCTCAGAATCATCCTGTAGTGTACTGTTTAGCTGTAAAATGAGAAAGTTTGTGACCTGGCAGCCATGTTCACATCAGTTGAGGAAATACCAAGCACCGCCCACCAGCCGAAGCTGGAGTTCGTGAGTGATTGACAGCTGCTCAGAGACGGCAAGGCTCAAGCTTGGCTCTGATTGGTTGTTTTCCTCCGGTCTGTGAAATCCTGCAGATGCTGTTAGGAGCACCGGAGGACACCAGAGGACACCGGAGGACACCGGAGGACACAGAGGCACATGATTTATTTTCAGGTTACCTGTCTCATGCACTACTGTCAGGATATAGTGACTGTTTTATAAAAATAACTTTTTTTTTAAATCAGATTTTCTCCATTTCTACCCGCTGCAGCTTTAAGCATTTTTTAGACACAACAATGTGATGTTTTTTTCTTTCTGTCTCCATATTGCATTTACCATGATTCATGATAACGTGTAACGAGGACTGCAGAGGACAGGAAGCAGAGCTGACACCGCGGGTGATCCACACAAGAAAAACTCAACTGCTGTCACAAGCTGGTTATCACCGCATTTATTACCGTCTGTGATGTGTTGGTGTGTATCAGCCTAAGTGATGTGTGGGGAGGGGGGGTTAGTGGAAGTTTGTGTGCACACACTCCTGCGTGTTATTGACTGATTTATAACAGGCTCCCCCAGCTTCCCAACACAAATCCATACTGGCGAGGGAGGGGAGGTCCAATAATGCTGCCAATGATTTACTATTAGAGCCCTCGCTGTCATTCTTTCACCCTGATAAATGACATGCATTTCCCTCAGGCTGCCCGTGTGTGTGTGTGTGTGTGTGTGTGTGTGTGTGTGTGTGTGTGTGTGTGTGTGCTCATACTTGTAGGCGTGCCAAGTAAAACAAACGGTCAATCTTGGAGGCTGACGTGCGAGTGCTTCTACCGCAGCCTGTCAGCTTTGGCGAGAGAGTGTGTGTGTGTTTCCGGGCTCCAAACCAGACCAAGCAGTTGTCTGCTCTTTGCTGACTACACTGACGGTGGCGGGGGGGAGGGGGGGGCGACCGAGGACGATCAATTCACATTAGGGACAGGCTGCTGCACGGCTGCAGGTGTGCGTATGATGTCGGCGGTTTGTCTGAGGGCATGTGTGTTTGGTGTGTGAGAGAGATCCTGCCTTCCATCAGATTCTGTGCTTCTTCTCCACACACTCTCACACCAGGTAGCCAGTAAGTAACAGTAATGAGGACAGTGGGTGCTATCATTGTCACAGGTGCTCCTTAATTGGCTAGAAGCACTATTATCCTCCTAATTTAAAAGGCGACAGAGGCTGTGCGACTGCGTTGGAGAGGCTTTGTGATTTAGTTTCAGTGTGAAGCCTTCAGCCTCCCTCGCTTGAAGTTTAACTCAGACTTACTTGTTGTAGCCTCTTTTTGATTTTTGGGGCTGCAACTCTATTCTGTTCTATTCTGTCGGATTCTATTTAAAGTTACCTAAAAGCGTTGTCGCCTTAAGATCACAAGGAACGAAGTCGATTCTGTTTAACGTGGGGCTTTTACGAGGGGGGAACGAGAAGGGGAGGAGAGGAACAGAGAGCGGAGGGAAGAGGAAGTGATGGAGGAGGAGGAGAAGCGACGACAGATCCATTCCTCTTTTTTCTCCTCCGCGGGGCAAAAAGCGTTGAGTCGAACATCTGTCAGCGCTCCTTATCTCCTCCACCCCTGTCTCTTCACCGTCTCTTCCTCTCCTTTTAGAAATCTCTTTCCCCGTTGCTTTCATGCCCTGACAGGAAGCTGCCATCCAAAGTTTGAAAACTCAGGGAAGAAATGGCGCGAGGTGACGTGCGTGTGTATGCATGTTTTTATGTGTGGAATTTGGTGTAGCATGAGATAAAGAGAGCATCGACAAAGACTTGATATCAAGCCTGATGAATGAGAGCTGCCTTGACGGCGCACGTATGTGAGTGCATGTCCATGTCTATTTACACTGATCGGCCAAACATGAAGACCACTGACAGGTGAGGTGAATAACATGGATTATCTGGTTACCATGGCACCTGGCAGTAGGGGGGATATATTACACAGCAAGTGGACATTTTGAACTTTGTGTTGGAAGCAGAAAAAATGGGCCAGCGTAAGGAGGGCCAGTGTAAGGATGTGAGCAACTTTGATAACAAGGGCCAAATAGTGCTGGCTAGACGACCGGGTCAGAGCATCTCCAGAACTGCAGCTCTTGTGGGATGTTCCCGGTCTGCAGTGGTCAGGATCTATCAAAAGTGGTCCAAAGAAGGAGAACCGGTGAACCGGCGACAAGGTCAGAGCCGAGGCTCATTGATGCACGTGGGGAGCAAAGGCTGGCCCGTGTTGTCCGATCCAATAGAAGAGCTACTGGAGCTCAAACTGATGAAAGAGTTCATGGTGGTTCTGATAGAAAGGAGTCAGAACACACAGTGAGGAGCAGTTTGTTGCTGCAGACCGGTCAGGGTGCCCCGTGCTGACCCGTGTCCATCGTCAAAAGCGACTACAATGGGCAGGTAAGCATCAGAACTGGACCACGGAGCGATGGAGGAAGGTGGCCCAGTCGCATGCGGACGGCAACGAGTTGGAGGTGTTGACTCGGCCTCCAAATTCTCCAGATCTCAATCCAATGGAGCATCTGTGGGATGTTCTGGACGAACAAGTCCGATCCACGGAGGCCCCAGCTCACACCTTACAGGACTTACAGGATCTGCTACTGACGGCTTGGTGCCAGATACCACAGCAGACCTTCAGAGGTCGAGTGGAGTCCATGCCTCCATGGGTCAGGGCTGGTTTGGCAGCAAAAGGGGGACCTCCTCAATATTAGGCAGGTGGTCATAATGTCATGGCTGATCGGTGTACATTTGCACATAGAGGTCTCATTATGTTTGTTTATGAGTATGCTTGCATTAGGGCTGCATGGTGTGCCGACGTAAAACCATCATGTGGCGGCTGCACGTGTGTGTGTGAGCGGATATATGAGACTGATTGACGGTTCATCTCTAGCTGTTGGTTTAGGAAGCGTGGAGCATGTTCATTTAATTATAGAAAGCCAAAATCGCGAATAATATAACGTTAATTGTGCAGCCCTAGCTTGCATGTATGAGTTTGTGTGTTTGCTCTCTGCGCAGAGCATGTATCTGATATAACTCCAGTCCAATCTGGAGCAAGAGAAGGAGACAGCTAGGATGAAAAAAACAAAAAACAAGACAAGCAGACTGAGAGAAAAGCTCAAAGGCTAACTTTTTATGACCAGCGATTTGAAAGGCATCACAGCACATTATCCTGCAAGCAAGAGATGGAGAAGGAAGGAAGGAAGGGTGAAACAGACAGAAGGGGGATGGAAAATATAGAGAGAGACTTGTGAGGTTAGAGAGAGAGGAGAGGGGGGGAGCCATGAGCAAAATGTACAGGAAAAACTGTATGAAAGAAGACGAAGACGAAAATGAGTTAGAGGGCGGAAAAACTTGGGGGAGAGTCAACTGAGGCGAGCAAGAGAGAGACATGAGAGACAGAAACAGAGGAAGACAACGTAGCAAGAGGAAAAGGCTGTGAGCGAGGGAGACAGAAAGAAGGTAGGAGATGAGGAGGAAAGGAGAAAAACAGAGAGAGATGAGGTGTTTCAGGAAAATTGTGGCTTCTTCTC
Source organism: Sebastiscus tertius (assembly GCA_916701665.1). Taxonomy (NCBI): domain Eukaryota; kingdom Metazoa; phylum Chordata; class Actinopteri; order Perciformes; family Sebastidae; genus Sebastiscus; species Sebastiscus tertius. Next base: position 74,116 of record CAKAOH010020721.1, read on the forward strand.
ATTCACTCACGCACACACAGAAACATACAGTAAAGGGAATGTGTGCTAATATATGGATGTGTAGTGATGCTGATGCTGATGCTGATTCACAGCCAAGCATTGTCTCAACACCAAAGAGCTTGAATCCTCATCCGTCCACCTCTCTTCTCTTTTCCCTCTTCACACCTCTCCTCAAACCTTAGAGCTCCGAGGAAGCCGAGCAGCTTCCTAATTACCTCATTTGCATAAACATGCACATTGTGCAAGATGAGGGGAAAGAGGAGGAAGAGGAGGTGGAGGAGGAGGAGGTGGGGCTGTGGGAAGTGGAGGAGAAGGAGCTTCACCTGGAGAAACGAGGAGGGAGTGAGGTGGAGAGATGTAATTTTGGAAATAGAAAGAACAGAAGAGATTGCAACAAAAATCCGCCGCTTGCTGACAGCGAGAAAACCGTCAAAAACTTCCTTCCCTTCTCTGATGCTATTCTGCTCTCTTTTTGTCCTCTCTCTATATCCTCCTCTTCTTCCCTTTTTTAGCTACTCATTCTTTGCTCCTTTCTCCATACTGTAGGTAGCTTAATGCCAACAGCCATTATTCTCTTCCTCTCCCACGTCGTGTCCCTCGCTCTCCTCCTCCACTTTCAGCGCTGTCGTTGCCATCATTTCCCCTCCCATCTCTCACACTCTTCCTCTCTCTTTCTCTTCCTCTCCTCCTTTTCTCACAGAGTGCTGTGTCAGGTCTTTTCACCCTCAGCAGTGTGAAATGAGATTTGAATATGGCTCTTGGAGCATTTGCAGCTCGCCTGCACCCCCCACCACCACCACCACCACCACCACCACCATCCACACACTCATACAAACACACAAAGAGAAGGCCGCTCGTAAAGATAAAGGATTGTGACGCTACTTGAGTGCATACTCACATGTCAAGGGAGAGGAGAAGGGGAGGGGGGATGGATGAAGGGAGGATTCTAGAGGAGACAGGGAGGAGGAGAGCAGAATGGGCTCCTGGAGAACCATGAATATAAAGAAGGGATCAGGAGGAAAACTGAAACACAGATAGGGGATCAAGCCGAGAGAAAAATGGACAGAATGGAGAGACTTTCATTAAAATACGCTAACCTTCTTGTTCGCCCGTTTCTTTGCATTTTGAGTGGAAGCCCAAGAGAGAGAGAGAGAGAGAGAGAGAGAGAGAGAGAGAGAGAGAGAGAGAGAGAGGGTGGAACGGAGAAGAGAGCTGGACTGAGCTGAGCATGAAATGGCCATGAAGTGTCAAGTGCTGGCCTCCTCTCCAGAGAGAATCAGGGCAGAGATAAGAAGGTCGCAGCATGTGTTTTGTGTCTGTGTTGCTTTGTTAATGCAGGCTGTTCTCATACATCGCTCATAGCTATACGTACAAAAAGTAACGCATTGCAATTCATAAATATCTCTCAAAATCAATTCTTGCATAATCCACGTAACCGTGAACCAGGAAGAATAAAGAGCGACGAACAAAGCGTCGTGAGGAGGTCTGGGTGGATGGGTGGGTCCAAAACCACCAGAGTTTCACCAATGAGACCGCAGTTTGCACCCGCAGTGAGAAACCAGAAGTCAACGCTGATTTAATTGTCAGATAACTTCCTTACTTAAAAGGGACTGTATGTAACTTTTACACACATAAATCATTTTCTATTGCCAGTGTGTGAACAGGTTGTAACCTGACCTAAGAAATGAGACCTTCCGCAACTTCCTGGGTTTCCTCTATCAGCCTGTAGACTGCTTTAACGTGATGAACCCGGAAAAGTCCAACGGATGTGACATCATGCACGCTCGAGAGTGCCTTTATTTTCAGCTCTGCTTACAGGGCTAACAGTGTGCAACCCTAGCTAATGCTTGGTTAGAAACAGAGTCCATTAACGCCAATCAACGACCAGCCCCCCCCCACCACAACACAAACTCCACGGAAGCACAAAAAAACAAAGTTATATCTGGTGAAGCCTGTCTGTGAAACAGGAAAGTGACCGACGTCAGGAGAAAACTAGGATGAACATCGGCCGGGCCTTCGATTCATGGTGGGACCTTTGTTTACGAGCATAAGCGCACGCAACAGGACGCTGACTTTAACGGCTACAGGTGTCACTGTCAATAAGCAATTTCTGATTCTTACATAGAGTCCCTTTAAGATACGCCACTTCTGGACTTATTTAAAAAAAAATCCATGGCGCTGTCCGTGGTGCTGAAGTAGCAGACGGATTTCTGATTGCAACTTGTTCTCTGAGTCCCTTCCAGACACATCTGGACAAAAGACTTCAAGCATCTCTTTCTTCAAGACTTCATAGTATAATGCTGCTGTTGTTGTGTTCATCAAGGCGAAGCGACTACACAGAAATATCCTGCAAACTCAGCATTTTTCTCCCCCAAAGAGTCGGCAGGAAGTTCGCAAGCGGACTGACAAGAAAAGGAATAATGGGGCACGACAGAAACAACCAGACGGTGACGGCCTTTGACCTGAACGCTCTGCAGAGGGAGGAGGGATGGAGTAATAGAGGGAGAGACTGAGACCCAATTCCAGTCCGGTCCCTACAACCTCCCACTCCATGACGGAGTGAACTCTGTTCGTAGTCCCACTCACAGCTCAATGAAGCTCCTTCTTTAAAGTGGAGGGAAACGATACAGCGGCCACTTCGGAACCAACTTCCCTCTCTCCGGCAAGGAAACAAATATCAGAATCAGAAATACATTATTGATCCTCGGGGGAAAATTGAGTTACATTTTGCTCCCGTTTTAGAATAGAAATGTAAATATAAATAGAGAAATCATAAGAACATATCAATAAGAAATATGTATAACAACAGTGCAAATAATAATGCTGAGAAGTAGGATCTATGTAAATATAAGAGCATGCATATAAAAATGCATGAATAGTGTAAATAAATAATAGTGTAAATATATGCCGGAGTAAAGCAGATTATTGCAGAGCTGAATGATTATTATTATTGCACTAAATGATTGCACTGTTGCAATTTACAATCTAATGAACATGTCTAGTGTTCTCTAGACTACATAAGGGTATATTTGATCCTAAATACTATCTATTTACTTTAAGTTCATAACGTCTGTTGACAATAAAGTAGAATAAATGAAATATTTATATCTCAGATTGGAACGTGTTCCATAACGAACACTAAACGGCGTTGCACGTCGTCAGTAAGGGCAGCTGGTTGAGTCGGCATCGATATGGTGGACCCTCAACGTGAACGTGCAAATGGAGTGGAAGTGGGTAGGGAGAGGGTGTAGGGGGGGTTGGACTTCTGCCTGAGAGAGGTAGCAAGGAAAAGAGGATAGGAAAGAAAGACGAGAGCAGCTGGAAGAAGGGAACTTTTAGTTGTCATGCTGTTGCTTCTTCTCTCCCTCTTTGCTCCTGTTTGTATTTTGTCTCCTTGCTTTGGCCGAGGTCATTCTGTAGTTGCTCTGCGTGTTGTCAGCAGCTTTAGCAGCGGAGTGAGCCGAGGGAAACATACTGTACACGGTCATGCACATGATGACACCTTGAACACGTCAACAGAACACTTCAGTGACTTAACGTGTATCTTGGATATGAAAAAAGAATGCATTCTTTTTGAACTACATCAATCCCATTTGGTGACATATCTCTCCAAGCAGCAGTCCTTCCTTTCGGGGCCTCGTTGCTTCACAGCACACATTTGTTTTCTTGGCTTTTTAGTGCCTGCTTGCCGCTGCACACTATTACTATTAATATTATTCCTCCCCCTCCAAGTGTTTTCTGTACACTACTGCTGCAACAGTTTTGTTGCCACATGCAGAAAACATGCAGCTCACAGTTCTGTGAATTTTAGCACAGATCCATCGCATCATTTTGGGGTTTTTTCCCCTCAAAGAGGAATGGGAGTCAGTGGCCACAGCTTTCCTTTTATGAAACCTTACAAATGCATCTTATTATGATTTCATGACCTCCACACTTTACACTTTATTTCATTAAATCTGTATTTATGATCATGTTGAGAAGAAAAAATATATAAAATATAAAGTATTTTAAGCTCTGCCATATTTTCCACCAAACTTCACTACTACTACTACTACATTTATCCATTAGTTGTCAACTATTAAATTAATCGCCAAGTATTTTGATTATGGATTCATCAGTTTGAGTCATTTGAGTCAAACTTCTCTGATTCCAGTTTCTTAAATGTGAATATTTTCTGGTTTCTTTCCTCCTCTGTGACAGGAAACTGAATATCTTAGAGTTGTGGACAAAACGAGACATTTTGAGGACGTCATCTTGTCTTTAGGAAACACAATGATCCACATTTTTTCACCATTTTCTGTCATTTTCTAGAGCAAACAACTAATCGATTAATCGAGAAAATAATCAACAGATTAATTGACAATAAAAATAACCATTATTTGCAGCTCTAGTTTAGTCTAAAAATGTAAAAAAAATAAAATAATAAAAGATATTCAATAAAACATTAATATAAACCAAACAAAATGAAAAAAAATGTCACATTTTAGAAGCTGGAGCCAGCAAATATTTGGCATTTTGATTGAATAAATGACTGAAACAATTCATCTAAATCAAATAGAGCTGCAACAATTACTCAATTACACAACTTTCAAATTAATTGCCAACTATTTTGATAATGGATTCATCGGTTTGAGCAATTTTTAAAGAGAAAAAAAGTAAAACTTCTCTGATTCCAGCTTCTTAAACGTGACAGTAAACTGAATATCTTAGAGTTGTGGACAAAACAAGACATTTAAGGACGTCATCTTGGGCTTTAGGAAACACTGATCGGATTAATCAACAATGAAAATCATTAGTTGCCATCCTAAAACGTCTCTGTCTCCAGTTGGTGATCAAGACTCATGAAATTCTTTGATTAACGCAGACAGAATATTCTTTAAACAATTTAAACACGGTGTCGTTCACAGCATATTCTCTCTCAGCGGTCCATAGCAACTGTTGTGCAATAAGCTCCTGAATTATGGGTAAGCATATTTACATTTGCTATATTTTTTTGCCTTTTTATAGTTTTAATCTTCTTGTGAGTCTCAGTTTTATTTATTTATTTATTTATTTATTTATTTATGTATTTATTTATTTTTAATCTGGGTTTATATTTTGTATTTAGGTTATTTCTTTTGACTATGAATGACTTTTTGCTTTTTCTGAACTCAATAACGTGATATTTTCCTATAATTTGAATTAGTGCTGTTTAATCCCAGTCGGCATTAGACGGCACTAACAGAGGTGAAGAGTCTGAATGTTCAGCATGAATAATCCCTCATTAGAGAAACACAACACATAAAGCACTAAAGACAAGAAGACTGCTATAAAAAGCTTTCTATCACATCTAGTGTTTCTGTGACAAACACACACAGTCAACTTCCTCATGTTGTCCTTAAATATTTCATTGTCTCCGTACCCTCGCTCCGATGTTCCTCCTTCTCTGTCGTGTTTAAGACTCCAGATTATCCCAAAAGGACTCTGGGAAGTTTGACTTGTTTTAATATCAAACAGAAATGTTCCAATCTGATGACACGTTTATTTAAATTCAATTTCAGAAATGAATGACGGAGAAATGCTTTACTTTAATCTGTATGTTTTGGAATGGAGATCTGAGCCGTCTTCTACCTAAACGCTGCCCCGTCGCCGCTGGATAAACGTGCTGGTTCTGCTTGGCTGGTCTTTAATTTCAGTGGATGTGATGTGGTTGTCGTCCCTCAGTGATGAGGTCATACTAGTGTTAATGCGGCACGCAGGTGTGGATGGAAGAGTGGGGAAGTCCCATCAGCAGCACAATGACTTTAATACTCCATCTGGACCCCAAACTCTTATTTACATCAACTAAATTATTCACATCCTCTCTCTCTGTGTGTGTCTACCTTTCACCTGATTTCACTTCATCTCTCTCTCTACTGTCATCTCCCCTCATTAAAGCTCTCATTCATCTTTCTCTGCTTTTCAATTAAGAATCTAGAGAACAGTGAGTCTCCGTGATTCATCTCTCAGCTGGCGTCCACCTCGGCTCCTTTCTTTAAAACGTACACAGTCTCTGTCATGACTAGAACATCGTCCAGTTAATCACCGTCAGTGATTTATAAAGTAATAATCTTTACGTAGTCTTGTTACAAATGACTATAACTCACAAACCGGACCGCTCCTTTTATACGAGCGTCACTTAATTTCTATCCAAGTCCAGTAATGAGGGAAGTCAAAAGGCCAGAAACTCATTTCGCAGATCTCGATGATGATCGATAGCGTGGTCATTCATCTCTGCCGGACCGACGAACAAGAACACACGACACCGACTGGATTAATTCATTTCTAACCACAATGTCCCAGGCAGCTGGAAGGATGTTAGTGTATTAGCTAACAATGAGACGTATATATATCTCTCTTATGTATTTAAGAGATAGATCTAGTTTTATTTTACCTTGCTCTCTAGTTGTATATGGAAGGATGTATCGTATTTAATGGATGAGATGTGATGGTACAGGGGACCTCCGTCATCTGTGACCCGATTTGCTCTCTTTGTCTTCCTGGAAACAGGACCCCAATGGAAATAAGATATTATTCTTTAACTTTATTGTGTTATCCTCGACATTTTCAAAGAGTTCCTTCCTAGAGCACTTCTTCCAATCATTCCTGACAGTCCACACATTGCTGATGTACGGAGCCCCTTTAGATGACGTACTTCGGTAAAGTTGGAAGGATATTGACAGATTCAAATTTCCCGGATCAATAACTCAAAAACGAAACGTTGTTAAAACACCAACGAGGGCTCTTTCTATCTCTTTCTAACCGTAGTGAGGTAGACAATGAGCCTTTAGTCCTCCGAGCTGCACACATAACATCGGTTTCTATGTGGGCTGTGAGACGAGTGGTCAGGGGCCGTCTACAAAGTGCAACGCCGAAAAGAGCTATAAAAATGCTATACAAACATTCAATAACTTCAGTAATGTACCGTGTAGTACCACCAAAATGACTTCACACATCAATGGTCTCCTCATAGTTGTACTACAACACTTAGTTTGGAAAAATTTGATTTTGCATAATTCTTTTGAATTTTTAATGGGAAAAATATTCAATAACTTCTGCATAACTTCATGCAGTGTAGTACCATCATTTTGGTGGTTTAACACTTTATAAAAGTGAAGTTATTGAATATTTTTCCCATTAAAAATTCACCATCCCCATGCTCTATTATGTCTCATAAGTTGTTGCAGCAATCTTTGGGTTGATACTGTTTGTTACACAGATTGGTTTGAGATTTCACAAATGTTTTAATTGAGTATTGATAAAAATGATCAATAATCCCTCTAAATGCCACATTAAGACACCAAGACCTTGAGGAACACCAGAGAAAAAGCCATGCTGTGATTTGGGATCAAAAACTTTTGACATTTGGAGATTGGACCAATGGATTCTTTAGGTATCTAGTGTCTTATGATATAAGTACCTTCACTCCATCAGCTCTAAAACTGGACCTGCTGCAGCCTCTGAAAGACGGTAAAGTTGGGAATCATTTTCAAATGGTTTCATGAAACTTGAAGGGAACAGACTGTGTGTGTTTTAGTTCAGTAAATAAATGATGATGATGATGATGTTGCCGTATATGGAGGAAGATGTGTGTTAACCTGCTTCCACACACGGTGAAGTCAGGTTAATAAGTGTTGAACGAGGTTCTTCTAGATGAAGGAATGGTGTCACTTCTCACGTAGTCAAAACCTGCCGCAGGTATTCGTCTATCCCAGAATATAATTAGCCTTCTGTTCGGGATCGCTCTCTCTCTCTCTCTCTCTCTCTCTCTCTCTCTCTCTCTCTCTCTCTCTCTCTCTCTCTCTCTCTCTCTCTCTCTCTCTCTCTCTCTCTCGCCACACAGCTTTGATAAAGCAGAACAAAACATCTCCATCTCCTCCTGCAGACACAAAACTTACATTACCTTGCTAATTAGCTAAAGCAGATAAATCAGCCGAAACGCTAATCCTGGTAAATCCACAGTGTTGTTTTCTCTTTCAGCTTCTTGCAGAGGTAGGCAGCAGGAAGCTGTAGCCTTCCAGGAGGAGGCTGAAGGTCAAAGTGAGGTGGAGGAGAAAGAGGGAGAGAGAGGGAGAGAGAGGGAGAAGAGGGATCCCAGGGACGCACGGGAGAGACGGATCAAAGGCAGTGTGCCGTATCACGGAGAGAGAGAATACTCCAGATACAAGAGACAGAAGGAGATGTGAAAGGAGGATGGATGGTGCACAGCTTGAGGGACTATCATGATGTTTGAGGCCTCACTTATTGAGATATTCAATAAGGGTTATGTCACTGACAATGCTGACGGATCTGAGCCCAGTTTTACCCCCAACTGAAGCATTTAAAGACTTTTAATTTAATAGGATGATGTGAGGATTCACCTATACTCCTGAGTGCCGATTCGATATGTATTGTGATTCGATATTATGAGTTATTGTGATTTTTGTTTACTTTTTTAACACTAGACCACGAGGAACAAGTTGAATCAGACACTTCTAGGGACTTTTACTTTGAAAAATCTCTAAATGAATCCAGTAAAAATGTTTGATTTTCAGCATGTATGTAGTCAGAGATGTCCTGAAGTCAAATATATCAGTCGTTGTCAGGAATTATTTATTATCCAGCAACCCAGAAATCAAAGAATAAAGACATTTTCCTCACAGATTAGTGGTATTTTCTTTTTAATTTATAAGGGACATGTCATGTTTTATACTTCTAGTGAATATAATCCATCAATCTGATTTCCATAGATGTATTTTGTATATACATTTCCCTTTGTTAACACTTTATTTTGAAAAGCGGACGTAGTCTCACGTGTCTACTTCCTCTAACTTCTCCAAGTCCGTCTCTAGCTCTCCCGTCAGCTCCGTTCTCTTTATCCATCTTTGATGCCGTTTCAATGCAGAGAACATAAATGTCAGTATCTGGGTTCTCTACAGTCGAAGCGTCGGCCCATTTGACCACGGAGACGAGAGCGACGGCCGGCTCGACCGCAACGCTACGGTAACGTTTCCTGTCCGTGACAGAGTTAGCATGCAGCTTTAGCTCTGCTCTGTCTAGCTCTGCTTTTCCTGTCAATGTGTGAAACCCAAAGTGTTTCCATCCTTTACTGGATGTGTAGTGTTTACCACGCTGGATCTAACATGTGAGGGTGCAGGTCGTATCCACGCTGACCCTCCAACAGTTTAGACTCTCTGAGGTTTGTTTTGGTTGACGGATACGGAACGGGTATGACGTCACGTTACTCAGACTACAACAATAAAAGCGGTAACTTCCTTCTTCCTCCACATAGACTCAGATGAAGCAAATATATTGATTCTGGCGTTAAAAAAATCGATTTCAAACTCGTGATACATCGGTGAATCGATTTCTTTTCCCACCTCTACGATTTAATGTCAGTTAACCAGCACAAGGAGTCCAATGAAAACAGACTAATTCATAAAATGAACTGTGAATTAAAACTGGGAAAGAGAGCCAGGTTATTCCTCCAGGAAAATATAATTTTAATATTTACACTTTTGATTTCTGCCTAAAGCAGTGAATCACATTTTCTGTAAAGGATGCAGTCGATGCAGAATGTTTGTATTTTGTGTGCTTAGCAATCTCCCGAGATGGAGCCATGAATAAATGAACATGATGGGGACAAAAATAATGGCACAGTGTGTTGCATTCAGGGCCTCCATTGTTAATTTACAATGCATCGCCTCGCGCACCAAACAGCACAGCAAAAAAATACTTATTTTTTTTGTCTTTAGAGCAATATATGTCATTATTATTATTATTATTATTATTATTATTATTATGTGTCATATGTGAATTTCAGCTGTTCCCTCCAACTACTTACGATGCCATCTAGCTTTTACTAAGCCACAAGCCTCGATGTAAGCGACGCCGTTTCATGCTCAGGTGCTCATTTAGATGAATCATCCTTGTCCCACTTGCCGTGCGTGTGTGCGCAAGTTGCATAACTTCAGTAAGAGAAAGGCTGCCGTGGATGTTCAAACAGAAGGACTCAAAGTGAGATTCACAGAGAGTGTTTCTGCAGTGTCGATGAGCCGAACATTTTCGAGGCCCACACAATTATTCCAGCTCATCGCGGTCCAATTGACCAAAACGACAGCGCCGCTGTGCAGGACACGGAGGGAGAAGTCTAGTGGTAATGAAGTACGTCGTACTCCGACGAAACAGAAGGAACGGAGGAAGAGATGAGAAGGAAAGCAATTAAAATCTGTATGATAAGAATGTGCTATTTGTTTGAATCAAAGCAAGATTTGCTTTGATATATTAAATTAAAGCAATTAAGTTAAGGAGTCCTGTGAGATTAAAACTCTTGAGTATCTTACAAGAAAAATTAAACAAATCTGACAAAATGTTATTATTAGTAAATAATTTAGAAAATGTATACTTTTCTGATCTGGACTTTTACATATTTTAAAGCCCCCTCCAGTGTTTTTTGGCATTTCTATGATATTTCATATTTATTTGAGTCATTATGTGACTAAGGTGATTAACCACACTGTTTAAGGGAGTTTCATTTTATTTCTTAGTTTCCTCCACCTTAGTTTATTGTGTTTGTGTGTGTGTATGTGTTTGTGTGTGACGACAACGGTTTCAATCAACGCAGCGAATTACACAAAATCCCACTTGGCAGAATTAAAACAACACACCGACTGTCTCTCTCACTCGCTCTCTTCTTCACCATCTTCTCCTGCTGGAGATAAATTAACGGAAAGCAGCCGATACCGGAGGTTTGTGGGCCTCTGACAGGTCTGAGCGACGGGAAGCACAACTTTCACCTCAAGAGAAAACCAGAGAAAAGTCCCGTTAAAGAAATAAACGGATCACAGAGCAGCCCGGTGCGGTGCCGGCGTCGGTGCTGGAGCTGAGGAGAGATCGGTCGGTGCTGGTGGACGGTGCACCTTCAAAAATGTCCAAAAACCGTATTTCAAACAGCGGACCTCTGCAACACGTCTATCCGTCCTCCGGTGCTCTGTGGCCGGCGTGCGGCGGTGTGGCTCCTCGGTGCAGCAGCAGCCAGACGGCCGCCTCGCCAGGAGGAGACGGTGAAGAAGAGAGCGAGTGAGAGAGAGAGAGTCGGTGTATTGAGATGATTCTTGTCTCATTTGTGGTCTGATAAACAGTAAATTCATCTAAAGTGGGTTGAAAAATGATGAAATCTGGTTGCCATGGTGATGAATTAAGGAAAAACTGTCATGTCCATTTTCAAAGGGGTCCCTTGACCTCTGACCTCCAGATCAGTGAATGTAAATGGGTTCTCTGGGTACCCACGAGTCTCCCCTTTACAGACATGCCCACTTTATGATAATCACATGCAGTTTGGGGCAAGTCATAGTCAAGTCAGCACACTGACACACTGACAGCTGTTGTTGCCTGTTGGGCTGCAGTTTGACCTGTTATGATTGGAGCATATTGTTTTATGCTAAATGCAGTACCTGTGAGGGTTTCTGAACAATATCCGTCTTTGTTTGTGTTGTTAATTGATTTACAATAATAAATATATACATACATTTGCATAAAGCAGCATATTCACCCACTCCCATGTTAATAAGAGTGTCAAATACTTGACAAATTTCCCTTTAAGGTACATTTTGAACAGATAAAAAATGTGTGATTGAATCAATTGAGAGTCTAATTTATTCATATGTTTTATGTTGAATTTGACAGTTTTCACTCAGTTGTTCTATTGTTGTTTATTTCCCCTCATATCCTATTTATTCTTGATGTCAGACAGTTGTTTTTTTCTCCCACAGGGATGATTTAGATTTAAAGTTGTCAGAGGAAGCAGAGCGGCGAGAGAGGCAGACCGAGTGACAGCAACAAAGAAAAAGAAGACAAGTCAACTAGAAAGGAGAGTTTATAGAAATCAAGAAACAGACAGGCAGGCGGGAAAAAAAAGTTAGATAGCAGGGTTGGGGGAGAATAATTGAAAGAAAGAAGATGTGGAGAGATAGTGTGACAGCGGGCAGAGAGGCCGTTCTCCACTGTCGGGCCTCACCTCCCTCCGGAGTGGTTAAATGCATTAGGCCTGTCCGCTGGGAAGCAGTCCAGTGATTAGCTGTTCTTCAGCTGCAGGACGGAGACTAGTCTGCATTCAGCACATCTCTCACACACACATGTGGACGTGCTGATTAGATTATCTAATATACTGATAAGACAGCACTTGACATTCCTTACAATTAAGAATTTGCGTACAGAAAACACACACACACACTCCTATAAATCTGGCTCCACACTGATGAACTACAACATTTAAATGCTCCTACATGTATTAGTTAGTGATAAAAACAGACTGATATTCTTAAGGATGTAGGATGTTATGATACTTTGAAATCCAGGACTTTTACTGGTAATGGAGTATTTTTAGACGATGGTATTTCTACTTTTACTTAAGGATCTGAGTACTTCCTCCACCACTGATCAATAGTATGAACTACACATTTAGAGGCCCTGAAACATGAAAAATGGAGACTCCAACAACAGCATTGGGGCTGTGCAATGCACTTGTTTGCACGGTTTTCTACTGACCTGTGAGTTTTATTCATTACAGTTTAGAAAACATGTCCTGTGCCCAAACACTCCTTCAACCTGTTTCAACCTTGGACGACACAAACCAGCTCCTTCATCCAGGAAGCAAGTCAGATAAGTTATGCCAAAAGTAAAATCTATTGAAGACAGTATGCAGATATATGAGTCTGGATAGAAAAGATCAATAGAAATAAGAATATTGAGAACATGGAGTCGACGGGAGTAAAAGTATTCAGAGCTTTCAGAATTGAAACCACATTATCATAACAATATATATCATTAACCATCTGCATATCGTCTCACCGACTCGTGGTGATCCAGGGGCCACGTGGGCGTGTGTGCTCCGCGTGCTCCTTTAAGTAATCTATAGATGGCTGTCGGCAAAAGCAGCATCCTAAATTCAATTACCCAAGTCCTGGCAGAGAAAACTGTTGAGCAATGACCTTACATAAAATGTCAAACTAAATGGATGCAGTTTCATTTTTACATAATATTGAAATCTCCCAGAAGAGCAAATTCATCATGGAGCCTATTTGTCAGAGAGCTCATGGTAGTGGACTATACGTAAGCTGCACGCTGTATATATATACAGTATGCTGTATGTCCTCTGACCCGTTACAGTATAATGTATGTCCTCTGGTCCGTTACATTTTACTGCACAATGCATACTTTCACTTTAAGTACTTATTACTGCACAATGTATACATTTAATCCAATTGCAGAAGTTTTGACGTGTCGATACGTCGGCCAGAAGACTGGCTTTATAACCCGAAGCCATCAGCTCCTGTCAACCATTAGCCGGCAGAGACTGCCGGTGACGGGTGCATCTTCTTCTCATTGATTACGAGGTGTTGGATCATTCAAAGAGCCCCCACACTTCAAAGTTTTTGACCCTATAGTCAGGTTGGATATTCTGTACATGTCAAAGGAATTCTCTAAATGCACACACTGACACACGTAATCCGGTGTGACTGTGTGAAATCATCCACAAAGACCGGCTCTGAAATACCCTTTTGAAGCTTCCCAAAGGCACACATTAGGCCCCCTATATGTCACGCTGCTCTCTGACATGTGGAACATCACGGTGGCAGCATCACACGCTAAGAAACACGGACATATGATGAAACATACAAACATGCACACAACACAGTAATCAGGTTATTTGTCTTCATATCATAGAACACTTCCAGCCTTGAACACGTGGTTATAATGTGTCCCAGATTGCAACAGCTGAAGGAGACATGACACCAACACACGCACAGACACACACTGCTGCACGAGCACCACAATGAAAAGCCGACGCAATTATCAAAGGAACGATTCACCTGCTGATCTTCAAAAGGTCTCCCCTCATTTCATCTCTCTCTGCATCTCAACCTCTCAATCCGTCCGTCATTTGATGTCTCTCTCTTTTTCCCCGGTTTCACATCTTTTTCTTCCTCCTTTGTCTTCTCTCGGTGTGACAGCGTTTTGCACCTCGGTAGGTTTGCGTTTCAATAAGCAGCAGCCTGATGACATTAATGACGTTGCCAGCGATTGCTTATTCACAAAAAGAGGTGGTGGATAATGATTCAACTGATATCCCTCCTCTCTGTGCTTCCCTCTCTCACTAGTGTTTAGTTAAAGTTAGAGCACCGTCACACTTTTCTGTAGCCTCCGTCACTCTTTCAGGCCTCTTTTTAGCCCCTTTATGTTCTTCTGCTTACTGTAAGCCTGCTATTGATCAACATCTGTGGGCTTTTCTGAACTATTTGAATGTCAGCAGCATATTGAATACTGACTGACAGACTCACAGATTTAAAAATGCAGATGGAGTGAGTTGGAGTGAGAGGTAAAGATCAGAGAGAAAGGGCTACGCATTGAATGCAGCCTCGGCTCCGTTTCATCGCCGGCCTTGAGTAAATTACAGAAGCTAGATGGAGCACAGATACTGTATAGAAGTGGCTGAATGCACACCATCGCCTTGTGGTTTTGCAGCAGAGCTTCAACGATCAGGTGAGGTTCACACAGAGCTATAAATCACTCCCTACGGCAACAGGGTAGACTTCAGCTTTCACCTCTCCCTCTTCCCACTTTCCTCATCCAGTTCATGTGTTTCTCTCTCTTCCGTCTTCCTCTCCTTCTGAAGTTTCCCCCTCCTCACCTCCCTCTGCAGTTCTGCCTAACAAGCCGTGCAGACTAAAAGGACGAGCGAGAGAGAATTTACCATTCACAAAACACCCAGTTTTCTGTGAAGCTAACGGGGCTAAAAATACTAATGCTTCTCTGCTCCATCTCATTACTCTGTAGGTCTCCAGATGCAACCACACACACACACACACACACACACACACACAGGGTTGAGCGTCAGGCTGATGTCGACAGAATAAGTACCGGGACTCACTTTATTTTTTGAAAGGAATGAGCCTGTTGGCGTTCAGTTATGCCGGCACACAGTACACGGGAATCAAGACGATTTTGGGCCCTATTCCTCTCTCTATTGTCGGCCATGCCCTGATTGTTTAATGGTTCTAAAGATGAATTTTCCAGATGTTCCTGTGGTGTGAGGTACGTTAAGAGTGTTTTTCACATCCCCCGATCGGCTCGGAAGTCCGTCCGTTCAATATTGATGATGGGATCTCCTGTTGTGTGTGTAGAACCCCGAGGACAGATGATGACGCAGTCACGTGGGAAAGAACGATAGCCAATAGAGAACCAAGCTGACTGAAGAAGCGAAGTAGTAGTAGTAGGATGGAGCTCAGAAATGGAGGACAGACTTGTTGATTAGTGTCTATTTAACGTGTCTCCATGACTTCATCCTTCCATCCTTCATGGATTTTCAGTACAAAGCAAAAACTAACATCAGTAATTCTTCCTGGCCGTCGTTCGTCATGTTTGACGTTAAAGTCTCGTTTGATCGCCAGAGATTTTGCGAGATTTACGGGTTTTTTTATTCGTGACTCTTGTTGTTCATGAATGAATCTGTTAGCGTGCCGCTAGTGTTAGTGTTCGTGTTAGTGTGTCAGCCTTTACATATCAGAGTTTTGTGGCAGCCTGATGTGACTACTGCACGAGAGAACGACCTTTGACTTTTTTTAAGAGTACGGCCGATGTCGAAACACATTAAACCCTCTTCATCACCAAATGCACCCACACACACACACACACACACACTCCTCTGTATGTCAAAGGCCGCTCCAGTTGAGCCTCATTGTGTGAGAAAGCCCTGAACGATGCCGGCTGCACTCAGCAGCATCACGTGACATTACTTGTGTTTTCCTGACTTGGTAAATGAGTCACGTCAGATTAGGAGACTCCACTGAAAGACCACTTGTTTGTTTGTTTGTTTGTTTGTGTTTGTGCGTGTGTGTGAGAGCATATCCAGTGTCGCTTTAGCCTGAAACATTTTCAAAACACACGAAACATCTGATGAGTGTCAGCCACCACCGCCCTCTTATACAGTAGAGTCATGCCTGTAGGGCTACAGGACTTACATAAGTGTGTGTGTTCCGTGTGAGCCATGCTTGTATGTGGAAACATTCCCATCCTGCACATTTCATCCTTATCCTGTTTTAACTCAGGCAAAAGCTATTTAGTTTTGAAAACTTTCAATTAATGAATATTAAAACAACATCTGGATTGCCTCCAAATCATACGGTCTGTCAGTACGGCGTAACTTGAGCGAGTGTACGACAGACCGTGTGTGTGTGTGGCGGCGGTGAGTGTGAGGTTGTCGGTGGCTTTGAGCGTAGCTGTAGCAGACAGTGCATGTACACGTTTGTTTGTCGGTGAATAAATGCTACAACTCATCAGCCGAGCTAACTTTCTGCATCTTGCAACGCTGGTTCAGACTCTCTTAAGGTGGTGACGGGACGCTCCTCTGAGTTCTGCTCAGCTTTTTAATGAATTATTAATATTTCTTTTAACCGTTTAACGGATTCTAAAATTCTTAATGTCAGTTAACGGATAAATGGTTTATTATTAACATCCCTAGTTGTAGCTCCTCTTGTGTCACTTCTGGTTGCAAAAGTACCAACGTGGCGACGGTCAAAATGAAGAGGCTTTAAAGCGGCAGTCCACAAACCACTGGGTGACATCACAGTGACTATGTCCACTTCTTAAATAGAGTTTATGCTGCTGCCCGTTCTAGAGTCCTTTTGAAAAAATCAAAAGGTTCAGGTGGCTCATTTGCGAACACAAGAGGAGGTGTTGGGTAAACAGAGCTTCAGCGGGCTGGAGAAGGTAGAAAGGGATAAATGCATGTTCCTAAAGCATATTGACATATAGATATACAGTATATACCTAGTGTGTTTGTACGTCCTAAAACAACCACGAATAGCCTCCCACCCCTGAGTGCATAACTACGTGTGTGTGTGTGTGTGTGTGTAGGCAGCAGTGAGAGTGCCCCAGGATGCTCGCTGCCTCTCCAGGGATGTGAAGTGTCGTCAAAAATAGAGAAGCTTTCATGGTCTAGTTCACTGCTTGTGTCTGCATCCACAACAGATTAAATTGCCTTCCTTAATTGCTTGCTCCACTTCTTAATAATAAGAATAATAATATATTACACGGCGCCGTCTCCATTATTGGGGCACTGCATTGGAACCTGCACTTAATGAGCAACTCGTCTCTCATTGTGCCGTCTCAGTAGACCCGTCTGTCTGTCTGTGTATCTGTCCGTCTACCTACGCTCAAATGCTTTGTATTTGTCTAGGTGGTCCTGCTCTTTCTTCTGTCAGTGTGTGTGTGTGTGTGTGTGTGTGTGTGTGTGTGTGTGTGTGTGTGTGTGTGTGTGTGTGTGTAAGCAAGCGACAGATGCTCTCTGGTCATTGTCCCAGTGGAGTATTCCCTCTACAGATGCTGCCGCCAAGCAAGGTGTCAGCAGTAGTTTGCTTTCTCTCTCATTTCCTCAAGATATCACATCTGTTATGTAATAATTATTGTCCCAGATGACCTTAAAGGGTCACTCCGCCCACCCAAGTGACAAAAACATAAACATATGTATTTTCTCGTTTACACTTGGTGGTGATTTTACAATGCAAATGATTTGTTTTGCACCACCAAGTCTGAGGCCGTGGTTCTCTGCCGGACACCGGTGGATTGCACCCTCCGGGTTGGGAGAGAGTTACTGCCCCAAGCGAGGGAGTTCAAGTATCTCTACTTCCTTGCTGGGAGTTAAATGAGAAGGTTGATGCTACTCTCATTTCTGTAGAGTAAAATATGAGGCGGGAGCCAGCAGGTGGCTAGCTTAGCATAGCATAAAGACTGCAAACAGTAGGAAACAGCTAGCATGGCTCGGTCTAAAGGGTAACAACCATCTAGCAGCAGCTCT
This sequence comes from Sebastiscus tertius, assembly GCA_916701665.1. Lineage (NCBI taxonomy): Eukaryota > Metazoa > Chordata > Actinopteri > Perciformes > Sebastidae > Sebastiscus > Sebastiscus tertius. The sequence continues at coordinate 91,967 of CAKAOH010020721.1, forward strand.
AAAGCTCCCTAACTAACACAGAGCATCTTGTTTGTGTCGTCTGGACAAAAGAAACTAATTGTAAACTGATTTCTTGGCCGGGACCAGAAACTTCCTGGGGTATCCACTGGTTGCCTGGCAACTGGTCCGGCACGTGACTCCCCCCCCCTTTAAAATGGCTAAATGTCATTAGTACACTTTGGGTTTGTTGACGGGTTAAACAAACCACGTATAACATGTTAATGAGTGGAGCTTTAGGAGGTGCTGGTAGACGGATCGAGTTCCGGTTGGGGAGAGCCGGGCAGGCTGTTTCCAGTGTTTGTGCTGAGCTACTGTAAGCTAACCAGCTGCTTCTTATCTACAGTACAGACATGAGTGGGGGAACAATCTTCTCATCTGAAACTCTGCGAGAAAGCACACGCACCTACTTTCCATAATGCCAAACTATTCCTTTAAGTATGGCCGGTGGGAACGTTCACCTTTAAGTCACTGGACGTTAAAATAGAGTCATGTTAAAAAGGTCTCAACAGGTATCTCTCTGCCCCGTCAGAGGCTGCTCTTTACCTCCTCTTCCCTCGCCACTCTGCTGCTCTGTAGCCGCTCTGCGAGCGTCACCAGCCGGCTGGCGAGCTGAGCGACGCCCGCGGGTGATCGTGGAGCTTTTCAACTCCATAAAGTCAGATAAACAGGTTCCTGTTCATTATAATGGAACATTTGTGTTGTGATATTTAAACAAACTATCCATCAACAAGGAAATAAAAGCCCGGTCTCTAGAGAGCTCCAGCTCATAGCGGTCTGTGAGCGAGACCACCCGGCTGGCTGGAGAGGTAGCGACCCCAGCAGGCGCTATAGCTAGCTGTCACGGCAGTTTGTGGAGCTTCTAAACTCTGAAAACATCGGATGAAAATGTTCAATTCAACATCTTAAATCTACACAGTTGATTTCTCGCCTAAAAAATGTTCAGAAGTGAATTTAGTGATGAAATAGCTACGAAAAATGTAAAAAAAGAGCTGTTTCTGGCTGCTGCTGTTGTTGTAACCGTAGCCTGTAGCGGTCCAGCGCTTTGCATTGTGGGATACAGTAGGTGAGGTAGACTGGTCCGATGCAGACTGGAGATTTTTTCCAAATCAATACGACATCCGGGTATTTTTGGCAGACTGGAGATTTAGCTTTTGATGCTACATGCTACATTCATGTACTACTAGTATAGTATGAGGTTGTTCTACTAGTATAGTATGAGGTTGTACTACTAGTATAGTATGAGGTCGCACTACTAGTATAGTATGAGGTCGTACTACTAGTATAGTATGAGGTTGTTCTACTAGTACAGTATGAGGTTTAGAAGACAGTCCATGCCTCCATCACACTATTAAACACACGCAGATGATCAACGACTGTAATTTCCCCATAAGTCCTCTGTGGCCTCTCAGGTGCACCACAGCTTTTTAACCCTGAAGAAAGCCCAGGGCTGAGATGTCAGCGTCAATCAGTGTCATGCTACTCAGACAACAGCAGGATTCTGATGCGGTCTTCTTCTTCTTCTCCTTCTTTTTCCTCCCCTATACGTGTCTGCACTCACACCTCAGGGTGTGCATCCACACGCTGAACGTTTCGACACGCTCATCTCCACGCGGCCCACCCACCCATCCGTGAACGCTTCATATGCGGCTCGACTCTGCCGCCGTGCAACGAGAACGCATCCCTAGGACGCTCGCCTTTTTCGTCTTTCCCTCCGTCTCGTCCCGGCAATGAACGAAGGGGGCGGGGGGTGCGACATAATAGAATTCATAAAACAAAGAAGGGATTGATTGGTAAATGAGGCGTGTGAGGGGGGCCAGCGTTGAAATTAATTATTAGAGCGGCACAGTCCCGGCGTGTGATCAACAAGCGTGGACCTGTGGAGCCTTCTGTGTGTGTGTGTGTGTGTGTGTGTGTGTGTGTGTGTGTGTGTCGTGCGTGCGTGCGTGCGTGTGTGTGCATGTGTGTGTGTGTGTGTGCCTGTTTCCAATTAAATGCAGTGAAATTGAGAGACTTGGCCTGTAGGAATCTAATTACCAGAATCCTTGGGGGGAAAGAGGACAGAGTGCCTTCAATGTGTCAGCACATCTTGCAGAGAGGGAGTGTGTGTGTGTATGTGTGTGTGTGTGTGTGTGTGTGTGAAGGAGAGGATGTATGTTTACGTATTTATGCAGGTGTGAGTGTGGATGAATTCTCATTAAAAGCTTTCTGCATCAATGATTGTGTATTCATTAGTGTTGCATTTAGTGTAGCTGCGTGTTTCAGTGAGTTTCTGTGCAGTTTATGTGAATGTGTGTGAATGTGTGTGAATGTTTGTGTGTGTGTGTGTGTGTGTGTGTCTGCGTTCAGCAGCTTTATGAGCGTCCAGAGCTAATGAATCAGGACGACAGGGAGGTGCTCAAAAAGGAGCTGCGGCAGCGTCATCACCATCAACAACCACAATAGCTCCATATGTCTGTCAACCCCCCGATCTCCAGTCCTTAGAATACACGGCTGGCGGGCATTAGAGAGAGAGAGAGATCAGACAGGTAGAGAGGGAGAGAGAGAGTGATGGATGGAGAGCGGAGCAACAAAACAAAGCAGACAGACAGTCAGAGTATTTAGCTGTGCGATGTCATAGTATGCTTTTACCTGAGGCTGGAGAAAGACAAGCTATTCACAGTAGAAAAGATATTCAAAAGGCTCTTCCTCAACAACAGATATACATTTCCAGCAGAGACGGGCGCAGAGTGCTCTCAGGTGTTTCATGTATGATACTCGACTGAATAAAGAAATACATAAAAGGCAGCTGTAATATCCTGCAAAGATCCGTCATGGATTCATCAATTATTTCAGATTTAAAAAAACTGGCATGGCCATTTTCAAAGGGGTCCCTTGACCTCTGACATGCCCACTTTATTATAATCACATGCAGTATAAATGTGTTATTGTCTCCTATTCTAAAATGGTGTGTTTGAATATTTCTGCATCCGGGGGTCCCTAAATAGTCTTGAATTACATACATTGGGTATCACTGTAAAGCTGAGACTCTGGTGGCTCCAATGAGCCCAAATCATGTGTGATGATGTTAGTCCCCATAGTAGCCATGGCATTGTAGTGAAACTTGACTATTTTTTTTTTTTATAAACTTAACCTCACTGTATAAAATGACCTGAGGTGACCTCTAGGATAATCACAGCCTCATGACACTTTACAGCCACAAACTAGAGACCTAGAGCATTCAGAGGATGGATGGATCAGACTAGAGACCTAGAGCATTCAGAGGATGGATGGATCAGACTAGAGACCTAGAGCGTTCAGAGGATGGATGGATCAGACTAGAGACCTAGAGCGTTCAGAGGATGGATGGATCAGACTAGAGACC